>JAUBOD010000256.1:569600-594091 GCA_032353885.1 Nothura maculosa | reverse complement strand
GAGGTTGTGGAGTCTCCTTCTTTGGAGATCTTTAAAACCTGCCTGGATGCAGCCCTGAGCCATGTGCTCTAGGTGACTCTGCGTGTGCAGGGGCGTTGGACTAGATGACCTCTAGGGTCCCTTCCAACCTTAAGCATTCTATGATTCTATGATAGTTGGAGGCCTCTAATCCAATAAAGATAATGTGTGTGCAAGTGGAAGGGAGTGATGAATAATATCACCTAAAGGTGACTAATTCACTGAACACCAAGCCCTGGTCTACTAGAGGGCTGGTTCTCTTAAAAGATGGATCCTTCTCAGTTGTAATTCCCCTCCAAAAATAGTTCCAAAAATAGGTACTTTTTAAAAAATTATAAAACTCATACTTAAGCATTTATCTTCCATTTTAATTATGCTACAGTTATCACTGACCTTATCATAAAGATCCCTCAAAAAGGCTGATATTAGGATAAATATTAATTATATCCAGTTCTAGTGATTCTTTTATTCAAAGTTTGAAGGTAGCTTGTCTTATAAACTGTAAATCAGGGTGAATGATGGTCCCATGCCACTGCCCAAGTTTGAATGTTATCTTGTTGTTGGACTGGGTTCTCATCCTCTATGTAGGGTCAATCTAAGCTTTTCAACGTGACCATTGATGTCCATAGAGGAAGAAAGTTATTTCCAAGCTACCGCAGGAACTGTGTGGGATGACAATACTGGAATGCCTGAATAATCCTTATTCTCTGATCTTGTAGACTAAATGTCTTTCAAGAAAATCATTTAAATAACAGCAGTTTGTTTAAAATTAACAAGAGACACTTCTCTCAAGATAACTGTGCAAGTCACTGGCATCTCACTGCAGCATTTCTATTATAAATAAGCACCAGAGTAATATTGTAGACTTCTGGTCAAGTATGGAAGCTTTTAACTCACATTTTTCAGAAATTAGACTTCGTTTTTACTTGATGGGAACCTTAGAGATATGTTTATTTTCCTAGTTATGTTTGTTTGTTTGTTTTATGTAATTTTCTATGATAAAAAGTAGGCCATGGGCTCTGGAACCCGTGTCCCAACCACATTAGCAGAGTCTAGCAGTTAAAACAATGAACTTTATCCCAATATTTGCTGTGTAAAGATCTTCAGTCCAATATTCAGTGCAACTGCTGTTTCTCTTAAAGAAATAAATTATGACTGGAAATAGATTTCATCTCATCTGCCCTTTCTTTATCTAAAAGTTAGATGTCAAATTTCACACTCTGTGAGGGGTAGTAACCTCACAGAGAGGCCGTCACCCCTTGCTAAGATAGCGAGGGTGAATCGGCCTCTCAAATTCCCTTCCTCTGGCTATCAAGGTTAAGAGGGAGTTTACACATTGAGCTTAGTCTGGATGCCACATCACTAACATCAGGTGAAATTAGTCCCATTTTTCACATCCACATATCTGTAAGAGAAACATAAAAATGAGGCTCCTGCAAAAGAAGATGTCTGCCTAATTAAATCTATGCTGTTTTCAATGGCAAATCTCTCCCTGACTTCAAGGGAAACAGGAGCAATCCATGAAGTGTTTCAAGCTCGGTGGATGCCAAATGTGATAGAGGTCAAAAATGCCTTGGAGGCAATTCATTTTTGATAGAAAGAGAAGCAACAGGCTTAACCTGCAGCAAAACAGGTTAGATCGGATGTTAAGGGAAAATCTTTCTCAGGGTAAAGTAGGTGTGTAGGTAGATTTAGACTATCCAAGCAGCCAGGAATGATTTGAATATATCTGATTCTATCTTGATTTTGGTGGGGAGGGATTTGGGATATTTTGTAGAATATTTTAGATTTTTCCCCCTTTTGTTTTGGGGGAGTTATCTAGAAATTTAGCACTGAGGATGTGTATGTGTGTGTGTGTGTGTGTGTGTTTGTGCGCGCACACGCAATGGATGTGAGGGAGTTTTACAATTCCAGTAGTACAGGCTATGTATAAATATATAAATATATATTCTGGGTCTTATATAGGTCCATCAACTTTTGGACCACAGCTCAATTGCGCATGCAAGTAACAAGGAAGCAGCTTATTGCTGAATTTATACTCAGTGCTCTTAATTTCACTGGTTTCTTTCCTTCTAAAGCTTTTATTTATTTATTGGCCACTTCCCTCTGACTTCTTTCATCTTGACCTTACTTGAGCTTCTTTCTCATTTGGTAGTTTGGCCTCTCGCGTATCTAGTGTTAACTCTAAAAACTACTTCTACAGGCTGATAATTGGACTAGTCTTCCAGAGTTATAATGTGAACAAAAAGTATTTAGAAGAAATGCTAACAATTTGCAGGAAGAAGGGAATTAGTCTGTTTCTATTGGAATATTTCTTAAGAATAATAATAATCATCTGAGGCAGACTTTGTGATGTACAAATTCAAAGAAACACTACTATACCCTGTGAACATATTTTTTTCTTTCTTGTTCTCATCTGCATCTCTCATCTCTTCTGTAATACAGGACTTTCACAAAATATAGTAAAAAGCTATATAAAACAGTAAAACTCTCATTCATCTCCACAAGTCAAGGCATCGAGAGCAGCCTTTCTCCTGCCTTTTTGCCAGTGACCATGAGCTGTATGTCTGATCATGAAGCTGCCCTTGAGCAGAGTCTCTGGACTAGCATATTTCCATAAATGATACTTGCAGTGCTCTGTTGGGTATGTGAACATGGGAAAAAATAAATGAAGATGCATAAAGAAGGCAATAAAATTGAAATGAGTCTGAAATCTAGATACTATTTTATTAAACTCCTGTTAAAACTGCAGACTTCTTTCAAATCATGAGAGACCTTGGAGCCAATGATTAGCAGAAGAGCAAAAGTTCTGTAAAGACAAGAAAATTGTCTGTACAGTACAACCAAGTTTCTCTGTGAAGCTCTTCTAAATTCTTTCTTGGAATGAGTAATTTATAAGAATTTTTCTACAACAAAATATAAAGGAAGGTGAACTTTTGGCATAGCATCCAATCAGTTTGCACATATAGATCATAACAGTTAATGACTTTTTTTTCTCTTCAATTTCACATAAAGAAAACTACAAGAATTTGTCTATAGCATGGTGACTCTGGTCGATATCTTGCTATTTGCTCTATCAATGCCATCAAAATATTGTTTAATAATTTAGAAGTAACCATGTAATTTTCTTTCCTAGTAGTAGCAAATTAGGCACTTACTAAATAATTGACAGAAATACTTAATTCTAGGGATGCTTCAAAGAAGGTACCATTAGCTGACACTTTTTAAAACTTTCTTGCATTACTGATTATATCTTTTTAATAATTTTCCTGCCATTTATTATCAACATAGGAGACAGCATAGCTTGAAACTCCAGCATCCTCATTTTCAATAACTAACCACCTTCTCTTTCAAAAATAGAGAATTATGCAAAGGATTAATTTTTTTAAAAAGAGATATTTGGGGAAGAATTCACATGGCAGGTAAATACACGTGTAGGCTTCATATGATAATGTAGCAATTTTGCATTGCTGTGCAGATATTGCAAACTTGCAGCATGCAGATTTGATGACATTTTTTTAAGAAATTATCCTAAGAAATCATACATAAAATGTTTCAAAGAAAAAAAAAATAAAAGGCATATCAGGACAGTTTTACAGCCAGTTTGAAGAAGTCAATTTTAAATAATGCAAGCAACTATAATCTTTAAAGAAATGTTTGAGAAAAGTATGTCTGTAGTTTCATGCAATTATTACTGAGTAAAGAAGCTGAACCAAAACTGACACCAAAAATGAATTAAAACCTCCCGTAATGCAGAACTGTATATGCCTCATCTTTTGCCCACAAAACCAAAGGAGAAATTTGTTTGTCAAGGGATGTGTGGTGGTGGACAGTGGTGCACTTGGGAGTTTCCTTTAAGGAGTAAAACTAATGTGGCATTTAGCTGAATTCAGCTGCGTGCAACCCATACTTTTGGTGAAAAACCATCTCTTTTGCAGATTTTTCTTGCTTAGTTTTGTGGGTAACCATTCTTAGCAAGTGGAACCATGGATGCTGTATGTCTTTGCACCAGAGATATTTCCATACACCTCAATGAGAAGGCTTGCATAGATGTGCTAGGTAGGTTTGCCTCTCCCAGCGTCTAACTCGGTGGTTTTCTTGGCAGGATACTTGACATTTTGTACTTGCTTACTTTTGCAAATCCTCTAGAAACAGGAACTGAAGTAGATCCTATAACCACTTCAACTGAGATTTCGAATTTCACTGAGTTCCAGCAAGTCTATATCTTGTTTCTCCAGGCTAACACATGTTGCTGAAGTGTTCGTTTTGCGGGTTCCTAGAATAAGTCATTATGAAATACATAACCGTGGAGATTGTTCACTCAGCATTTAAATCCAATACCAGGACACAATTCATTCTCTTTTTCTTCTTTTCGTATCTCTCCTTCATTTTGTTTTGTACATGCTGAAGCATTTTTTTCCTAGTCATTAGACTCTGTCCTGGGAAGAGTAGGTTGTATCCGTAAGCAGGCAACAATCAGTCACTGTTAGAACTAAACGCTCAAAGACTTTCAAGCTCAAACACTGAAAGGGTTTCTGAGGCACCCTGCTCTGTAAAATTTGGCAACAGAGAACCTTTGAAGATCTTGCTTATGAGCTCTAATCATTTCATCCAGGTGATTATTTCTAAGAAATTGAAAGAGGGGACAAAAAAAAAAGTTGATCTTTCCCTCTGCAGCATCTTTAATGGAGAATTTGGAGAATTAATACTTGCTCAAAAGTGGATAAGGAAAAGAAATCCCTGCTTTCAGTTTTGCCAGTGATACCCACTCTGACCCACCCCAAAAATGTACAGTGCAGTTGATTTTTAATTCTGCAATAACTGAATTACCCTCCTACCCTACATACTGTGTAAACCTAACCTAAAAGGCTCTATTGCTGAAAGCTTCATTTTTGTTTTTCTTGTATTTGTGGCTATTCTGGGCAACAGTCACTAAGGTGCGTTAGTTCTTTTTCTTTTAGAAAAAGAAATTCCCTGGGCTTAAAAACATTAGTGTCTAAATGGTACAAATTACAAGCCTTGCCATTCTCACCTTACTAAGGTAATGAAGTGGAACATGGGTAAGTTGCCATCTGGTGCTCTTTGGCAGCAGATAGTTTTCTGCAAGACTAAGTTAACTGGTCAGCAGCACATCTGTTTTTCCTGTGATCTGTGAGGCTTGTAATTGCTCACTACAAAACTATAAAAGCATTATTTTAAGATGAAAATTGAGAATTTGTAGCAGATTGTAGGAGGCAGCCAAAACCGGCAGGGCATCTCTTAGACTGCAGTTTTCTCCTGTTCCACCTCTAAATACTATCTTGAAGTACCTGAATGTCCCTCTTTCAATAAGATCGGACTGGCTCTGCCCATAATTGTTCAAAAATCAGTTTTTTTCTGTAGATATGTAGAAAGTACTGTTTGTTATAAAAGGAGATTTTTAAAAAAAATAAGACTTGGGTTTTGTTCTGTGTATTTGTTTTTACCAATAAAGCTCCCCCTAAAAAATACTGATATAAAAATAAGAGTTTTAAAATCATATATTTCCAGGGTGTTTAGAGAGCCTCCTGGAGGAGAGAAATTATCTTTCATATTTACAGAGTTTTTGTTCTAGTGCTTTCCTTCTTTAAAAGAAGTTTATTTCTAAGCATCTTAGGCCATAGCTTGGTTTGAGAAGCTAATGCTGAATCCATAAAAAAACTTACAGGCATTAACAACCCAAATCTGCTTTTGCTGTTTATGTGTGTTATGCGTCTACCTTCAGCAACAGAGCACTGGATAAGAGCTGAGAATGAATGATTCCAGCATGACTGTGTTCTTATAAAAAGCATCATAGGGAAAATAAAATACTTGATCTTAGTCATTGCAAAAAGTATCTGCTAGATTATACAGCTGTCTATGACTAACTTGCCTATCTCAGACAAAGATATAGGCAATATTTGTCTCACTCACTACAACAACTGAGAACCAAATAAGTTTAAAAAACAGAAATAATAATAACCATTCCCTTAGATATGCTTCCTGTAGGAAAGAAACATGGGTAGCATATAGATTTGGCTTTTATGTGTATGCATGAAACTTGCTAAGGGAAGTTAAACTGAAGAGATTAAACCTATAGTCATTTTTATGTCTGCTTTAGAGCAATTTTCACAGGACAGATCCAGCTGTGGCTGAAAATCCCATCTCTCATACTCGTAGCTGGAGGAAAACACAAGTGACATATCATTGTCAGTAGGAAAAGCAACGGATTCTCATTATGGTGACTCTGAAATAGTACTTTTTCAAGACTAACACATTTACTATGTTGTTATGTTGTGATCGTTTTTTCTGTCTTCTTTTGTCTTTGTTTTGTTCAGATTTCCTCTGTCCCTAGGTTTTATGTATAAACATACTGGTGATGATTTTGACTGTTACATTGTCCTGAGCAGTGTGTCCAGAACATAGTCACTCCCTGTTTCTCTCCCTACATTCATTTTCTCATTCCTCAAAAATGCAAATATGCATTTTTGGATGGAGCTCTGCCCTTTTGGAAATATAGGTGTGCAATCTTATAATTGCAATGAAGTTAGTTCAGAACTAGAAACCTTCACAAGTTCTTCCTGGGAGTAGAAGCAGGAAGAGATGAGACCAGTGGAAAAGCCTCAACTGACACATGTAGGTAAAAGATGTAGCAGATGGTGACTAAAATCCTCTAAGCACAGTACAAATAGCTGAAGGAAAGCTAAAACAGGCCAGAAATAAGTGATTTGTAAGAGAGGAGAGACCAGTAATGTCAAAAGTGAAGAAAAGATAATAGAAGTCCTGGGACTTCTATAGCAAGAAGTCCCGGGATTTGTCCAGGAGGAAGAGTTTAATGTCCTTTAGCAAAGGTAGATTCCTACTGAATGGTGACATCAGAATTAAACAGGTGTAAATTGGATGGAAGAAGGAGAAGGATCAAGGATTCATTGATTCTCTGAAGAGGAAGGATTGTCTAAACAAGATTTGCAAAAGCATTGCGTGTACTTAGCAGGGTAAAACTATGCATTTGGGAGATGGTTGGTAGGCCATAGATGCCAACTGTCTTGTCTTCCAGCTCTTCCTTTTCTACCTCTATGAAAGAAAAGAAAAGCTAGCGAGAAAGGAAGTGACTAGAAACCTCTAGTTAAGATGAACCCTAAATGGCAGGGGAACAATATACATTGTATATAATATACACTATATATATTTTGTAAGTAAGCTCACATGAGCACCACAGCTGAATCTGTATTTGGCCATGAAAAGGAGAGAAATAACATACTTTTTTTTTTTTTTTTTTTCCTGAGCAGATACTGTGAGCTATAGCAGCCACACAAAGTACATCATCCTGTTCCAATATAAATCTTCGTTTCCCTCCTACACATGTTCCTTGTTCCAGCAATCATTTGTAGTGAAATTCCGGGGAAAACAGCTAATAGTGTCACAGCAGTATACCTGCATTATAACAGGAGGGGACAGTGATTACCAGAAGAGAAGTTAAACAACTCGAGATTAAGTGATGCCCTAGCTCTTCTAGTCCACACAAAGCCCCCAGCGGACTTAGGTGTTTCTGGCTTAAAAAAAAAAATCGCCCACTGACCATGCAATTTTTGTAGCTTTCTGTGTAGAATAATGCTCCATTGGCTTCTGAAAAAGCAAACTGAGTGGTATAGTCCCAATTAGAGGAGCTTGCTGTCAATTTTGCAGTCCCTGGATATCCAGTATAACAGGAGAATAAACACGACCTCAATTGAACTCTCATATAATGTATCTGAGGAGATTAAGCACAGTAATCTACACAGTAGATAACATCAAATAGTGTTTTTCTGCCTATGCTTTGGAGCACTGGAAAGTGGCATTTCCTTTTAGATCAGTATTTTACCTTGTGGAAGCTGTTGATGGTGGTCTCGATGAACTGCTGTCTGTATTTAAGCTCAAAGTGCCATCAGTGTCTTTAAGTGATTATTTCCAACACTTCTCTTGAATGTAAATGCAGGCTTAGCCCATTAAACTCCAAGTAAATTCTCTCTTTACCTCTCACTAAAGAAACAAATTTTAGTAAAATAAAAGATCAGTACACAAATATATTAACTAGAGATAAATCTAGCCATTAATAAGGAACATTCTGAGTATATTTCCCACAAGATTGGTTGAATATTTTGTGAAAACAGAAAAAAAAAACTATATTGCAGATGTCTTTTGAACTGAAATGCCATAACTTGTAATTATAAGTTAGAATTGTCAAATCTGTGGCAGATTTGGCTCTTGCTTGCCTCTGCTTCAAGTTCGTCCTAGAGTTCTTGAGTTTTAGTGTATATTCATGGAAAGATCATGACCTCGTGCTAATCAATACATATAAAAATTGATTCAAGTCTAATGCAACTCTAGCGTGGGTGATACACCATGAATGAAAGTAGCCTGTCTACAGTGATGTCAGTAGAGATATTTTTAGGATAGCTTTAGCCCTACTTCATGAGTCTAGGCATGATAAGAAAGTGTTATTACAATATTATTACAAGGATTCATTACTCATCAAGATTTCCTGGCCACCTCACAGAAATGATCACCTTTCAAAAAAAATGTTCTTTATACAGTCAGCAAATTCAGCTAAAATATAAATGTTCTGAAATTTAGAACTGAAGGACAGAGAGGTTTCTTCTAGGGGCAACTCTATAGAAGTCTAAATTTGCCCTAGATAGAGTGGAGTTGTTTGAAAATGAGGTTAGAAAACAATGCAGAACTATGGTAATTGGAGGTAATTTTAGGATTGCAAGAGAGTACAATGGTTGTTTTATTTTTAAATTTTAAATTTAAATGAATGTACAGCACAATGTATAAATTCTTGTCATTTCTAAGATATCCAGCTAGACCGTGCAGATCCTCTTACTAAGTTTTTATCATAAGCAGGGCAGAGGTTTTTTTTCTGATTACTTGTTTGGTAGTTGGGAAAGGTCTTACCGGATTCCGGTTCCTCCCACTATGATTTTCTGCCAATACAAGGAAAACAAAAGCCTGCTGTTCAGGGCTATGCCTAGTAACATTCTGCTATATGTCCCCATACTCACCAAGTGAAAAGACTGTTTATATTATGGCAGCTTCTATTTTCCTGATAGCTTATTGAGAGCTATTGAAATATCCTGAAGCATTTCTAAATTGAATTAGGAATGGAATGTCCTCTGGCTCTCCAAAGATGAGGTGCCTTTGAGAACACTGACACTTCCAGATGAGAATGTAAACACCAAGAAATGCATCTGCATATAGATATGATCTACCTCCTGCAAAGATAACTTAAGTTCCTATTTTGGAGATAACTTAAAAGCATAACCTCTAGTCCAGGCAATGCCTGCAAGAAGAGAGTTAGAAGGTGCTCTTTCCTTAAAGGCAATTGTTCCAAAGAAAGTGATAGTTCTTAAGAAATTCTAAAGAAAACTGTTGCTAGGGAGACAAAGTTTCCTTTTGGCCTTTCCTAGTCAAACATGCCCACTGGCAACCCGGACTTTCAGAATCTCTAGGAGTCCTGACTATGAAGCAACCCACTACAAAATGTTGAAGTAGAGCTGCTATGGCTTTCCCAATTCTCCAGTCTTTCTACTAGGCCACCAGATAAAAAGGCATTTTGAAAGAATGTCCATTTGAACCCTTTTCAAAAAATATTTACCATTATTATTGAACTCTTTGTCATTTCACTCCCACAATTGAACATTGCAGTTCCTCCATACTCTTATCAGCACAGCTTTTTGCCTAAAGACAATCAGACACCAAAAATAATACCAATGGTTTTGGCAAACACCCTCCTCCCATCTAGTGAAAGGAAATGACTTTGTAGTGAAGATGGCAAGAAAGTGAAGCCACCATATAGACAGACTATTTAATCCAAATAAAATTCATGTTTCTGGTTGCAAATACAGGCTAACCAAAAGGACATCTTGGATTTGATTCCTAGATGTCTTTCATTCTTTGTTCTCTACTATTTCTTTCTATAAAGTTACAAGACAGCAATACACATCTTAAATGTGTTTTAACTTGCCTACAACATGATGAGAACTATTGTAACGATGTCAGAGCTGTATTAGAGAGTCCAGCTGTTCATTGCAAATGTTCAACTTTGTACACTGAAAGCTCGGCTCTGAATTAGCCATCTGGGTCAGGAGTGTGTTCATCTGGCTGGTCAGTGCTGAAAGTCATAATTTCATCTTGCAGGATCTTGTTTTGAGCTCTTGGTGGCTTTGTTTTTCCAACCCATTTTTGAGGTTGTATGTCTATCTTACCAATCAGAGGCAATTCTCCCTCCATAATACAGCATTTCAAGCATCTTTTACTTCCTCATTTATCTCTAAAAGTGATGCTAGTGATATTTTCAACTTTATTGTGATCTATAGGTATATTTATTCCAGGTAAGTTATTTCCACTGTATAGAACTCCGGTTTTCTTCAGTATAGTTCTGGTCGTCTCCACAGCTGAGGTCTGCCTCAAGCCATGCTCAGCTGCTGTTTTCCCCAGATCAAAACGCCATTCCATTAAACCTTCATATCTTTCATCCCACCAAAATATTGATGAATTTCCCCATAAACAACCTGGGAGTTGAATGCCTGTCAGTTCCACTTGTTGTTTTTGCTGGACTGAAACTTCGAGCTCTGCATGCCTTCCTGCCTCAGGTGACTCATAGTGGTTTGGATTTTCTATGATGCCTGCAAGTCCAGAGCACTGACCATAGCATTACTATGGACTTGGTGATTTTGGACTTGCTTGCAAGCTCAAAATATTTCTTTGAGGGTTAATTTAGATTTTTCTGCAGTAGGCCCAGAATTTTATGATTCTGCTCAGACTTGTCTCCTACTGGGAATTTATCCAGCTCTTAACATTACTCTTCAGACTATTTTCTGGTTTCACCTTTCTTTCGCATTTTTCCTTCTTCGTGGTTTTGTGGTGCCATACTCTTTATATTCCCATATAACACTTTTAGCATTACTTTCTTTCTGTCTGAGTTGCATGGCAATTATTAAGCATGTAAAGCACTTTAAAGATAGCTATTCTATAAATAGGGCAACCTTCTAACTAATTTTCACTTTTGTGCTATCCTCATAGAGATGGTTGCAGCAGTGACATGCTATTTAAAACTTCCTGTGAATTTTCTAAATCTCCAGACAGTTTTGGTTCCAAAGGAACTTTTAGTTGCTCCATTCTTACACTCCATCTCTTCACTTGTTCCATTTTTCAAAGACCAGGAGGTGATCAGTAATCGTTCGGATGCTGCTGCCATTCCCAATGGAGTTCTGGGGTATTTGATGTGTTTTTGTCCACTGTTTTGTGCACAGTAATAGGGAGCAGAGCAATGAGGACTCTTGCCATATGCTAGGAAGGAAACACTTCCTGCCAGGAAGCGAGAGGTAAAAAAGTCACTGAGAGTACTGAAAAGAAGGATGTAGGAAATGGCAACTCCAGGTGCACAATGGACAGTGTAGCTGAGATGGTCCTGGCTGTGGCAGATGCCCCACGAGGCAGTAAAGTGTGAACCTCTTGGTCCCTGTTGTCTCATGTAGGTCAGCCATTTCTCAGTTGAAGAGCCTCTGCTTCACAGCAGTTCATGCTCTTGACAGTCACAAAAGCGCCAGGGATTCAGTTGCTGTTGTCAGGGCCCTGAGGCTTTAATAGGCCTTAATGACCCTGGCAAGCATCCCCTGGGACCCTCACCATCCCCGGGCCCAGGAGCGCCCTTCCAGCTCAGGCCTGGGCACCTGGGCCTTGCCCATGCTAAGTCACAGCAGTCTCTGTCCCTGCCTCCTAGGTGGATCCGAGACCCACACTACAGCCCTGTCTCCTACTGTTCCTGGCCAGACAGTGAGGATGGCCTCACAGTGTTAGGGTTGTCATTGGAGCATGTCCTTGGCTCCTCCCCCCAGCTCAGACCCTGCAGAATGATGTCCTGTCAGCAAGGGCACAGTTTTCCCTGTTAAAGGATGTGTAATGAATATCACATTACATTGGTAAGCCCATGCAAGGACTTCGGTCTGGTGTGGTGTCTTTTACTTACTCTGGATCGTGCAGAGGCCACAAAACCAAAATTCTCGACTGTTCTTTCACAACCTTGCAGTACCATTAGATGACCTTGAGTTAGGCTGGTTCCTCTGTGCCTTCCTAGCATTACATCAGAGTGGAATATGGCCTAAACGTGTTCAGCTCAGGCTCTTCCCAGCTAACATATGTTGAGCTGAGATACAACAAGATTAAAACTAGCACAGGGTAGCCAAGGGAATTGGGGAGGCAGGACAAGTTCCATGACAATTTTCTCAAATGCAAAACTTCAGTCTGAAGTCCCTAGAGAGGACTCTCAAATCTCACTCTGCAAGGATGGGAAGGAAGGGGGAAGAAAAGGAAGTCATTGTCCTTAATGTAACAGCATCCAGAGAAGCTATACAAATCATTAAAAAGAGCAGCTTTAAGTGGGAAGTCTTTTTTTTCTTTTCTTTTTTTTTCTAAATAGAGTTAGAAATAATGTTTACAGTATGTGGACATTACATATAATAGAATCTTAAATGAGGCCCTGTGCCTGTTTGTCCAGCAGGGAGAAGTCACAAGCAGTTAAACGGCAGTCAAGTAGGCAAAAAAGAAAATCACAGTTTCCATTTCAAATATAATATCCAAATATTCAATTAGAGAGCTACCAGAAATAACTGCATACATAATAGCTATGGAATTCTACATTTAAACGCATAATTATCTGCTAATAAGCATTTACAAGTTTGCTCTGACATATCATTAAAGGTATTTGGCCAGATAGACTGCTATTTTAAATACTTTGTATGAGACTTGCACTGAAATTGTAGAAACCTTTCATGAATGCTGAAGGAATTTACTATAAAGATAGTAAAGTCCATCTCTGATGTAGGATTCATATGACTAATTATCCTATGTTAATACAACAACTTTATAGATAACAGGAATTTCCACCTAGGAATTTAAAGAAAAAAAAACCTATTTCTCTATAGTGCTTATTGATTTAGTCTTTCATTATAAGCCATAAAACTTGTGAGAGAAGAGTGAGTGATAATTGTGAGGGTTTTGTAGTATTTCTGTGAATGTTATTTTCTCATGTTTTAAAAAAAGAAATGAAACTCAAAGGTTTTTGCTTCCCGCTTTGAATTAATTCTTATCTGTAAGAAATTTGTAAGTTTCAGCTTCTAAAATAGACACATAAATTTTTGAGTGATTGTGTGTTTAAAAACAGAATCTCAAGCAGTTCTGCCCTTGAGCAAAATCAGTGAAAATGTCACTGTTTTTAAATCTATGCTAGAAAAGTTTTTTTAAAAAGAAAAAAGTTTCTTGAAGTTTACAAAAATCAAAAATGTCTGTCATCTGTTAACAGTGGATCTGTGTTTCATCTTCCTATAAGCTCCAAAGATCAAAGTAAAAGACTGAGTACTATTTTGGACAACTGTTGTACCAAGTGATTGCAAGTTTCTGCCCTTTTCCCGTCACTTCCTATGCAAAGTTTGCTGTAAGTTCTATTGGCTACTGATATCCCAATATCTAAATTCACTTTAGTCACTTTTTCCAGTTTTTTTTTCCAATGCAAAAAAAAATGAGATCAGCAGATTAATGGAGGGGAGATTACTTTCCCCCTACACACACACCTTTTTTAATCTTTAAATGTTGGTGTAATGCAACAATTTTGATACAGAAAGTTATGCATCCATATCTATATGGACCTTTCACAGTAGTTATTCAAATCTGCACTTTTCCTTGTTTCTATGGACTGGTATGTAGAAAGAAGCAAAATCTGTGCAAACTGCATAAGTCTCTCTAAATAACAAATTTTTTTCCACTCTGCCCAAAAGCTAAAGTCCAACTTCATGCCGTAGGACCTTGGTAATAGGCTTAACAGAGGCTACTGTGAGCGGGTGGTCAGAACTTGATTTTAATCTGGTGGCAGCAATGAACAATCCACCTCCCTGGTTTTGTGTAGCTGAGTGAAGTGTAAAACCACACTTCATACTACGCTGGGGACCAGGTGCCCAAACAGGCAACAAATAAGCACTGTGCTCATAGTGGGAAAACTGTGACAATTGTCTGATTATGGATTTGTTATTCTCCTAGCTGCCACAGCTATAAGGGATATAAGAGACAGTAGAGAGAAACAAAAGTTCCATTTCTTTTGAACTGGATTTCTATGCAAGGGCTATCTTTCATATAAAAGACCTTTTCTTCATCTGTCCAAGGAAAGATCAGAGATTTTTGGCAAGCAATACTTTAGTCTGAGAGTGAGATTTCTACCAGCCCTAAAACATCTCCTGCTAAAGTTTTTACTGAGGCCAAAAGCAGAGGAGCTGAGGGTCTTCCCTGCATTGAGTTGGATATTATCCCGTCATCCTGATTTCCCAAGATATTGAATAGCCATGTAAGTTACTAATAGAAAAAGTATTCATATTTTCTCAATTCTAAGTGCAATAGTAGTAGTCATGGCATCTTCATATCTGCAGTCTCTATTTTTAGGCTATTTTCACACGCATGAGAGCGAGCTCAGTACATGTTCCTTGTTCTTCTGAGACAGTTGTAGAAAGCTGGATTCAGAGGACTGCTTAATCTCAAGTCTTCTGGCACCATCTGGTGTTCACTGCTGTGGTTTTCTTTCATTTTTAAATATAATTGAACAGTGGGGTTTTTGTTTGTTTTTGATACTATTAAGTTAGAAAGAAGTATGTGCTCAAAGACCTGTCTGGACAGCAGCCTGCAATATCAGGTGACTGGAATTACATTTGGGATAACCCTGGGTTTTGTTTTCTAGGCCAATCTTATAGCTACAGCTGTGGTGACAATAAAATATTGCATAAACTGCAATTCTTCTCTCCTGGATCTCCTGGAGCTGAAGGAACGATGGCATCTGTGGAGGTCTGCGTGTTGTCCCATCACATGAATGTGAGGTATGTATAGTTTCAGTTCATTTTGTTGAAAAAAAAATGATTCAGTGGGTACAGCACTGACCCAGTGCACAAAAACTTTGAACCGAGTTCTACACACTGTGGCTGACTTTCCTCGTGACCTAAGCAAAAATCCTTTTTTTTCCTCCTCTATGGCTTAATCTCCATCCTCTATAGTAGCTAATGTGGAAAGTGCCCAGCAGATCTAGCACAGGGCTAGAACTCAGGGGATCTGCAATTAATTCCTGTTTCTTTCACTCACTAGACGGTTATAGTGTTGGTCGGTTCCCCACTCTCCCTACCTGGAAGACATGACCAATAGTATCTTTTTTGATTCCAGCAGCAAGCTAGATGCTGATATTTTGCTAACTCTTTGAAAGATGCAGGAATATATCAAAGACTATGAGATGTTTAGATGCCAAGGTCCTGAAGAAATTTAGCTGTATCTGATAGAAGAATCACAGTTTGACATATTTTGGTCTGCCACTGCTCAAAGGCCTCAATAAGTTGGAAGACCTTGGACCCCATTTTGTCCAGAAGGTAAATCTGCTAGGTGGGGTGAGATACTGCATAGAATAATGTTAAACAAAAAGACTCATATGACAGAGTGATTTCATGTATTTAGATGAAAAGCAGAAAAGAGAAACATTGAGATAGATTTAGTCATGCAAGAAATGTTTGTTTTCTGCTTACAAATGCTGTCTTTGCATCATTTTACAGCAATAGTTCTGTTAACATCTACTTTTCACAGCACAGTATCAGTGAGATCTTCCCCTTAGTGTCACCTATTTAGTGCCTTACATAAGGGAAAACAAGAGTCTTTGCATTTTCTACTGCTGTTTTGCCACTAACTAATGACTGAACTGCAAAAACGTCCTTTCTGAATCCCTCCAGTTAGTCAACGTCAAAAAATCTTAATTCCTTTTTCATCCAGTAGCACTACCTGATGTTGGTATCCTACAGTCAATACCCTTAAACACTAAATATTTAAGATAATCTCTTTGAGTCTATATGATCCATTACCTTATGATTTCAGCATTCTCACTTTTAAGGGCAGTTAAAAGCTGCTGGAAGGATCTCTGTGTAAGAAAGAAACTGAAAGGTCACCATCAATTTACTGCATACTCACCTTCTATGGTCATGATGAAGGTCAGGTAAATGGTGGCAGAACAGACTGCTGCATTACTTATTTGAGGAGATGGGACCAAGATACACTTGACTTAAGCAATTAATCAAACGTTGGGCCTCAGTGGGTTTTTACTAGAAAAAATGAGAAACTGATGATGGAATCAAGCAGCTTAGTTATCTTGGCAATCCTGTGTTTTTCTAAAGCAGTGTTCTGCTTCCCTAAACACTGAAGGAATCAAATAAGATCATTTCTTTGGCTGTAGCTTCTTTAGTCAAAGGGTATTCACCTGAAAAGCCTTCTTGCATTGCTTTTTCTCAGGACCAGCTCACTAGCTCCTACCTTTGCATTCTTGTTGCCTCATTCCTTAGTGATTGGCACCTTAATATAGCTGTGGTCACAACCGCTGAAATACAGGTACACCAACCTGTTCTTGAGCATCTTGAACCTGCCTTTTGAACAGGACATTTGTCTGGTCAGTGTAGTTCTGTTGGCAAAGTTCTCTGTCATTGTCCAAAGCCCTGGTTCCTTGCTTATCTTAGTGCATTTACATTGTGTAACACTGTCCTCATTAGGTCAGGTATTTTGGGAAGGCGGAGAAAATGAAAGCCCTTTCTATTGGCAATTACCTGCTCATGGTCACCACACAAGGCTCAGGGCAGTGCTCTATGCTGCAGATGTGGCTTGGGCCTAGCTGCCTGAGCAATGTGGATTCACTGAGTTGCTCCTCTCTGCACGGCCAGGCAATGGGGCAGGGACAACCCCTGAGGCCAGTGAGCAGCACAAAGCTGCTCCAGCTTGCAGGCCCCTCGAGGCGACGCAGATGAGCACTACTTAGATCCTATGAGGTGGGGGAAGACCTGCATTTTAGCGGCTTGCAACCAGAGGGTAGGAATAGCCTCTTCATGTTAAGTCCCCCTGGAATGAGCTTGGATTGACCTAAACCATAAAAACCTATTTAACTTCTTTCCTTAGCTTCATAGGCACCTGTGCCCATCTGCCTATCGCTATTTGGTGAGTAACTAAAATGATCTTTGTTTCTTAAATGCTAGGAGCAGACTTTTGATTCTTTCCTTCATGCCTGAATGAAAGAGGACAGAGAGGCATAATTCTCCTCCTTCAATGAAAATTATTCTCAATTTAGAAACACTCTTTAGTCGCTTCCTCACTTCTTAATGCAGCCCTTATCTTTATGAAATCCATCACATGGTCCTGACAGTGAAGGATGCAATTTCCTATTCCATACAGCTCTTACCCATTCAGCAAGTATGTATCAGGTACACACACAGCCCCCTGATGTTGCCAAAGAAGGAATCTTTTCTCCTTTTAGTAGTAATTTGAATCTGGGTGTCTGGCTAGACCCATAACGCAACAAGCTGCTCCTTTCCTCGTTACAAATTTCAGCTAGTGCGTTGTTCCTTTGAACTTCAGTAAACCAGTAGATAGCCAGGGCCCTGCAGTGCCATACTAAAAATAGGCATGTCTTTCCGTACCTAAAGGAATGGAACTTTATTAGGAAGCCATAAGATACACAGGGACAGATTTGAGAGACTGCAGCCACGTAGGTCAGAGGGAGAGAGCATCAGTAATAAAGAAGACAGATGGTCTGTGCTGCTCCTGCTAGTTGCTGCTCTACGAAGGGAGGTTCAAGCGCCTCTGCCCCATCTTGAGGAGCTCCTACCTTTGCCTCGGATACACTGTGGGCACTGGGGGCTGCTGTGGGGCAGGGTGACAAGTGTCACCCTCCGAAGCACTGCACTTCCTCGACTGCCTCAAGAACAGCAGGGCTCCCTTCGCTGCTACCACTATATGCAAAAGAGTGCGACAGCAAACGCTACACTGTTATTTATGATTAGCACTTACCTGCTCCATTAGACTATTCTTGGAGTTCTTAGGGGAAAAATTCTAATTTAATAATGACCTCTCTCCTTTTTTTTGTGTCCTCCTGGCAGTGACACTTCTCCTTTATAACAAGGATTGGAAGGGCTGAACCCAACCAGTCCGCTGCACACAGAGCTTGCTGCTGCTGCTGCTGCCACTGTTTCCGTGGCAGCTTTGTCTCATTGACAGTTGCTGTCACTAGCATCAATAATTTAAAGCCACAGGCACTGTCAAGTTGTAAATAATTTAAAAAATATAATTCATGTCCATCCTCATTGCTCCAGCTCAGTTGGGATCCAAACTTTCTATACACATATTTTTGCTAAGGCACAAACACAACAGCCAGGAAACTGCAGTTCCTCCAGCTCTTGTTATTTTTTTATTTCTGTTTAGTTAACATTTCCACATTATGTTCTTTAGAGCAGAGGCCCTAGTTTACCATGGCATTTTTTCATCTCAGCAACTCTCATGATTGTTCAGTGCTAGTAAAGTGCTGCACGTTGGAACAGCAGGATCTGAAATTCTTCCCTTAAAATGTTCCCTAGAAGAATGGGAACATCATTAAGTCATAGAAAAACCTTAAATAAATAATAATTTGACAAAAAGAAAGCAGAGATCTCACTGTTTGACAGACTGTTACACAAAAATATATCGAGTCAAAGTACAATTGAGATGTGCTGCACCTAACAATGCTTCCTTTAAAAAGTGCCAGAAAACAAGAACTGACCAACAAACCAACCTCATTCTAAAGTTGCCGATGTCTTAAGAGCTCTACAGGATATATTTCCTGGCTCATATAGTGAGAAGTTATGCTGCTTGCAAAGAAACCTTGTGACCTTTTCCTTAAGGACAGCTTTCTGACAAGGATGCTTGCTAATAGGCTTCAGGTTAGTTCCTTGAGGTGAAAGATTCATAAATTGGACATTAATTAGTTAGCTGAGTTTAAAAGCTGGGGGAACAGGAGAGCGTCCCATGTAACAGTTGCTTTTGGGACCTTCCAGTATTATTGAGATATTTTGAGGGATTAATTTCTATTTTGTAAAAACGTAGCATAGATGCATTTTTTGCTCATGACAGTATTTCTTCTGGCACCAATGTAACTACATGCATGAGTAAAATTTGCTTATTTGAGTAAGATTGCTGACCTGAACTTCTGACACGATGGTTTGCTTTCTGCTGAAGATCATGGAAGTCTTCTGCCATGTGCCTTCTGCAGGGTTCAGAGAAATGCTTTTCTTCTTTGCCTTTCGCTATTTGTCTTTTTCTTTTATAAGAGGAAGGAGAAGTTGTGAATTTTTCTCAGTGCTGATGCTGTTGCTTAATAAACTATCCTGGGGAAAGTTGTCTCTGGCAGGGAGCCTTTGTTGCATCTCTTTTCAGGTGCCACAATAATTTTCAGAGCCTGCCAATGAAGAGGTGGCCTGTGTGCCGACTAGCTAGCTACAAGACAGGAAGCTAAAATATTTGCAGGGGCAGAAGAAATCCCTAGATACAGCAGAAAAAAAAAAACACACAAGATTTCTAAAGAAGATTCTTCATTTTCTATATTTTCTAAAACTCATTTCAATACAATTTCTTTCCCATCAACCTATCAAGAAAGCTGTCTGCATATAATTGATTTTGCTCAGTTTGGAAAACAATCCATGTTCTTTGTTGCTCTTGCTGAGATTTTAATCCATTAGCCTAGTAGAATAGACTAGACATTGTAAAGTATATGGAATTCAGCTATCTTTTAGGAAACAAGGAAGTCCAGTCAGATTCATATCATCCATTATTTTATTACCTATTCAGCATTCCCTGAAGTAACTGGAAATCTTCCTAATTATTTCCAGCATATGACATCAGGCAGTTTTGTTAGGATTTATCTCACCAAATGCATATTTACCTCTGAGCTAATGGTCTTAATCACCTTTAGAGCCAATGAAGAAAAACAGATGCTTCTAGAGAGCGTTATTTGTTTAAAAAATCATGCTTTTAAGTGTCTATTTCTCTCCATTAATAATAAATGGAGCTAAAGATGACTTCTTCATATGTGTCAGCAAATAGACATTAGAAGCATAAAGTGAAGTGAATCATATGCCTGTGTCATTCTGAACGACATGGAGATCTTCCTAGGAACAGATCAGAATCCATACTTTAGGCTCGGTCTTTGAACCTGGTACAGAACACAGGGGATTCCCAGTGTGAGTCTCACACTTGTAGCTCAGACAGAATGAAACTTTGCATGAGCACTTCTGCAATGGATGGGCAGGCAGGACAACTTCATTCAGTCACTGTTAGTTTGAAACTCTCTCCAAATCTCAGATTTCTGTGTACCAGGAAAGCTTTGCTGTTGCACCCGGATCTGACTCCAGGTTTCTAACAGTTAGAGCAGTTGGAAGTTTGGGATGGTGTCCTCATGTCCTGCCCTTTTAGAATTAAGAGCAGCACATGAGCACCTTTCACTCCCTTTGTCTTCAACAGCAATTCAATGCATGGTGCCAGCTGCAAGGTATACAGCAAACTGCAGACACCCAGTCTTTTACCAGACTACTCAGCAAATGATTGAAATAAGAGACAACAGGGTTTGTCTCTTTTTAGAGACAAGGTTAACTTTCTCCATTTTATTTCCTTCTAGAGCACATAAGGTCTGTCAGACATATACTGGTATCTGAGAGGGGGTGTTGGGGCCTGCTCTATCCTTGTTTCCTAGCATGATGCTTTGTGTTACAGGTGACTAAGGGTTAATGATATGGAGCAAATACACAGTGAAGGGTTTTGCTCCCCAGCCTGATTAGCAATAAGACTATTACAGAGCATGAAGTTCAAAGCTCCACTAAGACTGCTTAAATGCCAAGGTTTTTAAATATTTGAATCTGTACAGAAATATCCAGCTATTGAAACTGGATTTTAAAATCCACTGTAAACATCCATTAGTGCTATCAACGGTGGCCCTAAACTGCTTCAGCTGGAGAAATGCTAAATTCTTCATTCCAGATAGGAGTAAATAATATTGTTGAGCTAAAGAACCCAATGTGCTATAAGAATTTCTAAGTATTCGTATTATATCTTGAAATTCTTGCACTAGGGGATATCATTATCTGGAAATACATGAGCAAATTCATATATAGGTCCACATGTCATAGAAATGTCTAAGGTCCTAGGTATGGACTTTGTGGTTCTTTATCATCCAGAAGTAGGGATGCCTGAACTCACACTGCAGTAATTAATGTTGCCTTAAATCAGATCTTCCTAGAAATGGATGTCTGTAGCAATAAGCATGGAAATCTTTGGTTATCTACTTTGGCAGTGTGCTTCTTTCATATCAGTAGGCAGGAACAGAGATTCACAATTCTATTTTTGTCACCTTGAGACCAAGATCACAAGACAGATATTTTTCAAATGACATTAAAAGGTAGTTTACTACTTCTCCCTTCATTTGAGGGAAAAAAAAAGAAAATATCAGTGCTAATAAATCACATGGCTAAATCTTTTCCTTCTTTGCACTGTACCTTTAAGTACAGGATAAAGTCTTTTCTCGTTCTAGTCCCATTTTCTAGCTACTTGATGAAGGGAAAGCTTTAACCTAATCTTCCCTGCCCTATTCCTGAGTGTTCACTCTTTATTTTACAAATGTCCAAGTCTCCAGCATCTCTGCTACTGATAACATAGAATTCCCACTGAAACGTCCTCACAGAAGATGATGCTTCACATCTCTTTCTACAAATCACACAAGCCAAGCAATGCAGCTGTGGTACTGTGCTTATAATGCTGCTTCTTATAGCAAGGGTAGATTAAATAAAGTTTACGTAAACAGCTTGTTGAGTATTGTCAGATCTTACTGTATCTTATAGCTAATGTGAAACAGATCTAGATTCACCCCATGTAATCTTGGATGCTTACTTTAGATGTCACAGTTCAGGGCCAGTCGTCACCACTTTCCTCTGTACCTGGAGAGAACCCAGCATCCAGATGTACCAGTGCTATCCTGGAGATGCTAGAACATTACTTTTATTGCACAGTTAGAATAAAATAGGAAAGGATGTGAGGTTAGCCTGGGTAAATCTGAGCCTCCATGTGCTTGATTTTTCACTAAGCAACAGCATATAAGAATTGTTAATTGATGATAAGCTCTTCAGGTGTTTCTCTCGTATTAATCCCAGGTTCACCCTGTGGCCATACTACCCCTGCAGCGCACTGCACTGCTCCCTCCATGGGAAGAGGAACATGCTGTTCTTTTGATCTTCTCAGGCACTTCTCTTTTTTGAGATAGGGAGATATTAAGAGGATGAAAGGGAGAATGGAGGAACAGCGGGATCAAAACAGGCAAATTCAGACCTGGGGGCCTGAGGATAAACCAAGTGTTTTTTAGCCATGAATCCTGAGACACCTCAGCTTTGGAGACAAAGAATATATGATGAAATCCTTTATGTCATATGCTTTTCTATATGCTATGGTACTTTCTCCACTTCCAAGTTTCAATAAATAGCAGTATTTATTTATCAAGAGCACTGGTTTTCAGAAGTAGTTATTCCACATAAATTATACCAGTTTTCATCTGTTTCATCCATATTCTGACTATGACACCTACAGGCCAGAGCAGAGTTGTGCAAAATGGTGAAGATTACTCTTAGGAAAAAAAAAATCCTTTCCATCCCACTCAATGACAAGAAAAGATATCTATGATGAAGCACATAATGATTGCATTAATGAACTAATAGCAGTATCTTTTCATTTAAAGCAAGAACAGACAAGTGCTTTCTTAAATCTCTCCAATGATATCTTTAAAGTCAGAGCTGTATCTTAGTGAGACAGAGGTTTACAAAAGGCCTTGAGCAATTCCTGAGAAGTAGATAGAGTTTGAATTGTTCCGTATAAGAATGCACAGATATTAAAATGCAGCACTTCCTGCCAATGGCTATTGGCAAATTACAGCCTACAGAAAATTTTGACAGCTTTTATCTTCCCCAAATTGAAAGAGGTGAGGAAAAAGGAGTGTTTGCAACAGGGCAAGGGATGTTCTAATTTCTGTTTGCCACCAGCTCCCAAGAAACAATGAATCTGAGTTGCCTTGGGCTGGCAAGACATGGTGCCCAATCCAGCAGTGATTACAGCTTCAGCAGGGGCTCTATGAAATGAAAACTTGTTCAGGAGGAACCTGAACACATGAGGAGGGGAAAAGGTTGTCAGTACAGAACCAAGGAATAGAAAAGGCACTGTAAAATCTGATCTCATTAAGGCCAGATATATCTGTACAGAAATGCCATCTGTTCTTCATTCCTCTTAAACATATATCCCACTGCTGGGGTCACCACTTGGATAACACAGTTTATGTAAAAGCTTGAATAAAAATGATAACTTCAATTAGCACCAACCACTACCTGCTCTTCAGCTTTCAATTACTTATGATATGGACATACCACAAGCACTATCAGTGATCCAAACAGCCATCCGTATTTCAGATGCACCACACTTCGCTTTTTTTTTGTCTTGTGTGGCAAAATATTTGTCATTTGTTTGAGCAGTTTCCAAATGTTTTAAGCTTTGTCTATCCTCCCTTCTTCCTCTATTTCTGATTTATCTTCCTAGGAACTTGGAAGTAGCTCCAATGGGAAGGACCACATCCTGGGTGAGGAAACAGGAAATTTATTTTGACTTAATTTCCAAAGGAAGTTCAGGCTCTAACCACAGTTTTATTTATTTTAGAAAAAGGCTCCTGACTATGATTGACATTACTATGGCATTTACCAAGAACCATAAGAAACCATATTTAGCTGTCATTCTGATCTCTCAAGATTTAATTCAGCTTAACAAAAATCAGTTATCCCTCCAGAGCGTATACCAAGCCTCCTCTTCTTCCTAATTTAACTTTAACAAAGTTCTGTGATGTAATTAACTCTTACTACTAGTTTGCATTACCTCTCTTCATGAGGTTTCATTATATCTCTTCACTTGTTTCATTTTAATTTTCACATGTTTTCAAATCTCAAGACTTAGTAGCTCACAGCTGAAGGAAAATAACTGAGCCAGATTAATGACAGAAAAGGGAGGATTTCCTGAATTAGTAGTTCTGACTCCTACGTTTTGTTTGTTTGTTTAGCTTTTATTCTCCCTATTTATTTTTATGGAACTGTATTAGTTTTTATTTGCATTTTACTTTGCATGAAGGATATCTCTAGTTACTAGCTGAATCTTGCAAAATTAACAGATCCAACGTTTACAATAGTAATTTCTACACCGGTACATTGAAGTATTGTCAGAGTTATTAATAGCAGGATGTTCTTTGTGCGGGATGTGTCAGTGTCTGCGTCGGGAACGTTGTCCCTCCAGGGTGTGTGACCGAACTCCTGCTCATGCGGCTGCTGCAGCTAAAGGCTCTTCCATTACCTGAAACACTGATGGGCTCTTCACGGGTTCCAAAATCTCTGCCTTTCGAATTTGAGTCAAAAAGATAAAATAAGCAAGCTCGTTATCTCCCAGATGTCCAGTATTACAAAGGTCAGTGACCTTCCCCGGAAACACAGAATCACAGAATCACAGAATCACAGAATCTATAAGGTTGGAAGGGACCTCTAGAGATCATCTAGTCCAACCTT
>JAUBOD010000256.1:530786-569500 GCA_032353885.1 Nothura maculosa | reverse complement strand
CCAGCTCACGCAGTCTCTCCTCGTACGAGAGATGCTCCAGTCCGTTAATCATCTTCGTTGCCCTCCGCTGGACCCTCAGGAGGCCAATTTATAGCGTGGATTCTGCAGCACTCGACAGCAGTAACTGAGTGTGAGTCCCCAGGTCCAACAGTTGAGCCTCTGCTCTCTTGAAGGCAGCTTCCTATCGCAGACCAGTCTACCACTCTCCTCAACCAAGGTGACACTGAAGGATGTCGTATATGTCCAGGTGACATGTATGTCACCCACAGAATCCATTGCTTCTTATACTGCTCCTATATTTTTGCTTCTTACGATATGTTAGGTACCTTGGATTTGTACTTCTAAATGTCTCAGCAATGAGATTTCTAAGTTGTTTTAGAAGAAGTCTTGTGACTAGAAAGATACTTTTCTTACCGACTGGCTGGAAGTGGAAGCTCTCACTGACTTCCACTTTTTTTCTAACTTTAAATCTCCAAATTTAAGAAAGTTTGGGAACACTGCAAGATACAAATTTCAGTTAAAGATCGCATCCTTAGAACCAAAATCCAGATCAGCTCAGGTTTATCTCTTAAACTATTATTTATAATAACACTCTACTTTCTTCACCCTTAGCAATCATGTGTCTTTTTTGATATTTAATATTGCTCTGTTTATTCTTTCACTCACATAGCCTCTTCGTCACATATACACTCAAATCTCAGAGAAAAAACAAATCCTAAGAACTAGTACAACAAATAAAGGCCATCTGGTGGCATAAACATAAATGAGATGCAAGCCAAAAATCTCTATAAACATTGAATCATCATCAATCTAGTATATATGCAAAGCCCCAAAACAACAGAATTATTTTGCAGTGAGTAATGTCTTGCCAGTGGGGTACTGTGCACAGTGTGATTAATTTCCACAGTCTAATGAGTTCCCCCACCAAAGGAAAAAGCCGCTCTAAATTTATTTTGTAGTGTCGGTCTTAAATTTCATTCATTCGTTTACTCTAACACACATTTGTTACAATTTTTATCTATCACACTGCACTGAGAAATGGGTATCATACATATACCTAAATTCCTGTTGTTTTAGCTTGAGAATCAGTCAAGTTCCTGGCTTTCTGTTACAAAGGGCAGCAGGAAGACAGAGACGTGGTTAAGGTCAGGCCACTGCTGCTGCTCCACCAAAGAAGTAATACTCAGGAACACACAGAGATTTAATTGAAGGCTCCTTTTGTCACAGAGGCAGAATGCTGCTAAGCAAATCACACCTTATAATTAAGCATGGAGGGCTGGTGCTTGAGTGGTGCCCACAGGCTGATATTCTGCTTATTAAGTTAATGAGTTCACGTCCTGCTGCCGTAAAATCGGGTATAGAAACTAGTGAAGAGCTGGACTCCTTACAAACCTGCTAGCAGTGAACTCACTGAAGGGAAAGGCAAACACAGCACCCTGCTGCCTCCTGCCACCCGCCTCTCTCCTCCAACATCAAGGAGCCAACAACAGCTAATCTGCCCAAGAAAAGGTTCAGTCTCACCTCAAGGCATCTCCCTTTTTTTTTTCTACTTCTGATAACATCATCTCAAATAAATAATGGTTCACCCACTGTTCTTCCTCTCAATGCTAATGACTGCAGAGGGGCCCAAAGCAAAGAGTTCAAGCTAAAGCAAGCTCGCCATGCCCTCCTTACTGGTGCAAGTAGAATGAAGCTGGGAAGGGATGTAATTTCAGGAGCACTTTAAATTACAAATCATTCTGAATTATTTATGGGTGCTTAATGAATGATACACACTGTTACATTATTTAGTAACTTATTGCAAAGCATATTACAGTGCATCTTAGCAGAGAGCACTTCTAAAGGGCTCTAGGTCCTGCAAATATTTTTACACGGTACCTCTACTTCTTTTAAAATAGTTAGGAAATGTCCACTGAATTAAGTAGAGCATCCTTAACCCACCTCCCTTTTTGATTAGATTCATCTGCTCTGAAGCTACTGCCAGGTATGTGCACAGAATCTGGGGCGGCAGCACCAACGGAGCCTGTGCCTCCGCTTAGCCAGGTGCATGGTAAGAGTTAGGACCTTTTCTAACTTCACAGGCACAGGGCTCAAATAAACTTCTCCACCTTTCATACAACCCTGCTCTCTCCAGAAGCAAGGCTATATAACATCAATGTGGTATCTGCTTTGAAATCCCACTGATGAATCCTGCTAACTTCTATTAAGTTTTTCAGCGGGTTTTAAAAATGTGCTGAGTTGTTATCACAGTCAAAGTTTACAAAATCTTCGTGATTATCCTCGTGTCTGTAATCCTCTTATCCCAAAATGCCACCCGTAGCACAGCCAAGCTCCAAAGCTATTTGGTCCCCACGAGAAACAACTGTCATGCAGACACCCAGGTAGCTCCCAAAGAGGATTTGCTCCATAAACAGGGCAGCACAAGCAGGAGGTCTGGTTCAGGGGGCTTCATGCACACTCCCCACTAAGCCCAAAAGGAATTAGGTTTGTTAGGTGTTCGGTATTGGGATCCATGTCCTGGATCACAGTAGTCTCTAGTACGTTACCACCTCCTTCCTCCCCACAACTGCATTGAGGTGGAGCCTCTGCTCCTTGTGTGGAGGCCGCCCCTTCCCCGTTCTAAGCAGCCACTTCCTTCTCCTCTGGTTCTTGTCTGGGTGCCCTCACGTTGCTTATCACAAGTTTCATGATCTCTGATTAGAGCTGGTTGGATCATTCCTGCAAATTATGCATGACATCAGTGTTCATGCCTTTAAACATTATTAAAATTAATTATTCAGGTTCTTTGCAAAACTATCAGTTATATTGCTGTTGATTAAATAGTATACATAAAATATATTGTTTGCAATATTGCTTTGCTTATCAATCCTATCGTAAGCTGCTCAGAAATCTTTTTTGACATTGTGCTTCCCATGGCATAGGTTATATGGAGTCAGGGAGACAGAAGAATATGCTTTAATCACATTTCACTTTAACAAACAGTGGGAGATGGGAAAGGGAAGGGAAATATCTAAAAGTAAAAAAGAAAAAAGGAAAATGTAGATAAAGGAATGGGATGGGAAAACGCTAAGATTAGATGCTTATGACTCAAACCACAGTGTGATTCCTTCCCTTTCCTTCCCTTTCCTTTCAGCAGCAGAAGGGGCTGCAGCTCAGTAATGAATTTGCTGCATACGGAATCCTGATCGAATCTCCAGGAGAGGGAGACAATGAATAGGCCAGTTGGAAGGATTGAGTGCGGATGTCAATTAAACTGAATCCACAAAATAAGCGAGAGGTTTCAGGGGCTGCTCTTCACAGCCACTTCAGCTTGGTATGCAAGGCAGCACTCCCGTTTTATTGCAAAAGTAAATTCCAGAGCCCAGGGAGCGAGCGAATATTGGCATTTCAATCAGGGCAGCTTCACACGGGCGCGCGCAGCCCACTCAACTCTGTGTTGAAAGCTTTATGAAAGGAAGCCTGTAGGATATCCAGGAGATTACTTACAAGATTCGAAGGGACGGCGTGCTACGGAGCCCTTATAACATGCAGCCTGGTGCCCTTGTTGAAGAGAATTTGAAATATGCCCCTGAGCTCCTCAGAGGCTGCAGACAATGCACACAGGTATCAGGGGGTACATGCATACCTACATTTATTACAACAAACAGACATACGCTCCTTGTTCCACATGCCAAGATAAGGTGTCAATCTTGGAGTTGTTTTTTTTTTTTAAATCGATGGTGTTTGTAGGGGCTACTGTTAATTTTCATTATCCCATCAGTCATTCAGGAAGCTACAAAGCTCGTCTATGTTGCTTTTGCTTCTGAAAAGAGAAAACAGCCATCATCACAGGAGCGCAGGTAGGAATGGGAGACACTATGGGGTTTTAAATTTTAACGTACCCGCAGACTACACAATATTATACCTTAATGTATTCTGACAATTTTCTTGAGGAGCTAATATTGCATGAGGATAAAATGTAGTCTTCAGCACACTGGTAAAATATTTATAAACTCCTTCATTTCTTGCTAAAAAAGGAACCTACTCCACATGTGCTATATAGATTCTCAGAGCATCTGTAGACTTTCATTGGCCAACTTATTAAATCACTGTCTTTTCAATAAAGTGGAAATGCCTCTGCCAAAAACTGTGATAAAGGATGCCACTGGATAGAATGTGATCGTTCAGACAGACATAAAATTCATTTAGGTAGGTGATTCACAGAAAGACTCTAAACCCTCTAATTTTGGTAAGTTCTGGGAACAGAACTAACAGTTAATAGTAGCCTATAGCATATTTATAAATAATGGTCACAGACCTTAACACTAATATTCCACAGACAGGCAATATTCTAAAACCTCAAACTACATAATGTGATCATTTTGGAATCATTACATAATTAAAATTACGGGATCTCAGGTCCCGTTTTAAGACTTACTTTTCCCCTCAGTTGAACTATGCAAACAAAGGTCCTGTAGTGGGATTGGTTTCCCAGAGCAATTGGGAAATGTATGGGAGTTAGAAAGAAAAGTGACTGGGGTCTCTGTGCACAAATGGCCTCAAACCCACTTCACTCACACTTCATCTCCTGTAGCTTATAGCCCCTGTCACATTGCCGTGGAGTTTGATTTTGAGCCATCAGGTATTGCTGAAATCATTTTGATTTTTCTATGTAAATGCTGCGTTACTCATAAACCTGCTTAGTCAGAATTAGGCAGGCAATGCGCTGAGTCAGTAACAACATCAGTACCCACTTTGTCGAAGCTCAGGAGCTCATTAATTTCCCCAAATTAAAGGGGATATTAAAGGACAGTTTGTAGTTCTTTTTCTCTAGTTCATTGAAGAACTTTGGAGATCTTTATTGCTATTTAAAACACAAGACCCGTCCTTCCTGTCTTCGGTATCTCACCAAGTCACTCTTCAGTGGAGGTTCTGGATGAGCAAAGAGGAGAAACTTTGGACTTTGACTGTGTGACATGATCACCGTAGGGTCAGAGCCGGAGCTCCTAACACGACTGCTGCTGTTTCAATTTCCTTAAAGAGCCTGCAACTGCTCTGCTGCTGAAAATTTGATGAGAAAGCTCACCTTGTGTGATCCCATGCGCGGAAAACAGCAGCCTCTCCCTCAGCAAAAGCCCATGGAAATCAATAACTGCCTCAACAGCAAGGTGCATCTCAGCATAACTTATGGTGATATATGCTGGACCTTAATAATTTACTGGCAAAGGTAAATAATGGTATTTGTTTAGGTGATAGTATTTTTTTGTATGAACTATATTTTTTGATGAACTGTATGTTTTGGTCCCTAGAGAAACGCAATGACAAAGCACTGGTAGGAGGCTCAATGTCAACGTATCTCACTAACTCCTATGAAATACATGTGGAGAAACTAGGGGTAGCTGCTCAGTCTTTTCCAGACTAGTGCATTTCACAAAATGCCCCCTGCAAGGATCACCCTTGTTCGAATCCCAAAGTCCCCCTTCTGTTAGCTGCATGGCACCTGCAGTTGCTGTTGAAGAGGGACACCTTCCATTGACACCAATGAAAACCGCGGCAGATGAAAATTGACACCAATGAAAACTGTGTTTTTACATGTCAGAAAACAACCCTCCAAAGGGGTGAGATCATGTTCAGGGGAAGGAGGGAGAATGGTTTCCTGAGCTTTTAGCCAAACACTGTTACCTCTGGGTGGCTGGATGTAACTCAGAGCCAGAGCTATAGGCAAAGATGCATTCCTCTCCCAACATGGATAAAAAGGCTCGGACCACGAACAGGGGAGAGGATGAACTTGGGTTCATCCTGAGGTGTCACTGTCACTGAAACAGTTGTTTCCTTGTGGTTTCAGGTGGCAGGGAAATCACTGCACTGCACAACTTCTGTGCCTTCTAGCAGTCTCATTCACTTCAGACAATTGGATCAGCCTTGTACAGCTGCTCTTCCTGCAGGTTTGCACCTTCTGCCTGGGCTTATACAAGGGAGGAAACAGAGAGGGCAACTCGTCTCCTAGCCAAAGGAAACCAACTATCATTTGCCTCCTGTTGAAGCGAGGCAAGCGTGAGCGGAAGTCAGTGTGAGCTGAATAGAGATGTGCTTCACTGGGGAAAAATCGTAGGTAGAATCTAGCATTTTCTTGCATCAATCATGTTTGCAGTAATTCTCGGCATATTAAGGTCAATCGTTCTATGAACAGGCAAGGCAGTGCTGCACTAAAAAATAAAAAAAAAAAAGAAAACCTAATTGCTGGGTATCTGAGTCACAAATGTACAGCAGGCCCTTTTTTAATGCAGTGAGAAACAGTCAGACTCATTATTGTAAGTTCTGTAAACATATGCTACGAGGACACATGTTTAACGTAAAACCTATTATATTTAGGTTGTCCTTACTGAGATAGATAATATTTTTCTGTTCTTGAGGCAGAATTTCTCCCTGAACCAGAGCTCACTGTCAGCAGACTGAAGTTCTCATCCTTGCAGATGGCCAGGGATATATCCCTTCCTTCCATCTCTGTTGCATAGTCTAAGGAGCACAGGGCAGTCCCATTTGATATTCTGTTCCATCGTCATTAATCTTGAGCTGGGATATAGAGCTAGTTCTGATCTCAGCCATACCATCTTTTTTAAAAGTTTATTTATTTTTACAATATTAGAGTTGTTATTAAAGTTCCAGGATGAAGCTATGGATTATATCTGGGGACAACAAAAGCTCCCTGCTCTGAGGAGCAAACCAAGGGAATTGCCAGATGGAGAGGATGCGTCCGTGTTAATAAACTGTGTCTGCTGCTCTGTTTAGTACCCAAGAGGTCAGAGTACAGTTCTTCAGACTGCAAACCCGGCTTCCCTGGGGATGCTCCAAGCAAGCCTGGGGAAAGTAGGAAAAAAAGGGAAAAAAAGACATTTTTATTCCCTTGCTTAACCATTTCCACTTAGAACTGAGCCCAAGCCAAGCTGCCAGCAGGCTGCGGACTGTGCAGCAACAGTTTCTGCTTTTCCCAGGTGCTGAATGATCTTGCAAGAAGGAAAACTGCCCTGTGATACCATTTAGCAAAACAGTTTCTATGCTTTCGTAATGCAAGGGAAAGAAGAAGCAGAACACATCTTCTCCCTTGCAAATACTTCTGTGAGAAATAATGACACTATGACCATTAAAATTTCTGTGGTCCTTTGAAGCAATATAGTCATAAAGTTCTATGACTCTTCCATATTTCTCTGTTTTCTTCTAAATCTTAATTCTTGATCTTAAATAAAGCTTTTTGACCCCAAATGTTGTATAATGTTGTTGTTTGTTGTTACAAAAAAGGGAAGAGATTTCACAAATCAGGGAAGTGACTCCTTTGTATTCTTTACCTTCATCACAAGAGGGTGACATTGCTTTATTAGCAAATTGCATTGATATTCTGAATAAAAGACGTTATAGGAAAACATAGACATATATTTTTTTACCATGCGCTGGCAATAAGCACTGATCCTAGTGGTTTGCTTTAACCCTGTTTTTAAATTTAGCATCATTGTAGTCTCCTGTGCAGGGAGCAGCAATATTTAAGACCCCATTAAGTCTGTGACCTTGCAGTTAACCTGCTAGCTCCCTGCTGTGGCACCTTCCTGCCCTGTCACGGGTCTGCAAAGGGAGGATTTAAGCACTTTAAGCACCTTCAACATTCGCCACCTTCAGTGTTTTGGCCGCGTGGGTGAGGGAAATAAATAAGGTAGAGAAACACCAAGCTTGGGACAGAGGCATAGGCTGCATGAGACCATGAATACACTATTATTGTTGTTGTTATTGCAGGCAGACCTACTGATGCCCTGTTATTCAACATATTCCAGGCAAACAGCCTAGAATCTGTCTAGTCAGTAGAGCTGGATACCCAGAACAATATTACAGATCTGGCCATGGACAGAACGTGCATTTGGGGAGGGACTTGCAGTCTGAGGCATCCCACCATGTTTACTGACAATGTATTTAGTGGTTTTATTAAACCTCAGTGGCCCTCATTCTGCTCACATGCCAATATCTTACTCTTTACTCATCGTGGTTTAGTCTTGTTTACTATCAAGAATAGATGATGGGTAATTTAACAGTGTTTCAGAAATTCATCAATTTAGGATGAATTAAGAGCTGTGATTTTTTTAAAGAACTGCACAACTGCCAAATGAGACATAGCTCTGTCTGTTGATCCATGACAATAAACACTGTTACAACAGAATATAGAAGTCCGTGGAGTTACAGTGCAGTGCCAACGCAACAGCCTTTCATCTTGGACCCTTCACATGCCTTAGCTTGGGTGGCAGTTGTGCACTGCAATAGAAATTGCCCTGATTTTTGTCCTCCTGAAATATAGCTCCCCATTCCCATCCATTGCACAAGTCTTGGCTGCCCTAATTAGCAACTGTTCAAAAAAGCTTGAAAACCCAAAGGATCCTTGTACATTATGAAGAAAACCACAAACTATAAAAAATGCCTTGTCCATTTTGTAGCCTGTGACCTACTCTCCTCATGCTCTGACACCATGGCGGGTGGCACTACAAAACACTACCAGCAGAGGTAGGTCCTGCTTTGCTTTAAGGTGTGGAAAGCTCACGCACCCCGAGGCACGCGCCTCACCCTCGAGTCCTGCAGCAGCAGCCCTGTCAGGGCCATCCGCACAGAGTCAACCTGTCTGCAGCAGGTGTACTTCATAACCCAGCCGTTCTGCTGGGTTGGGAATAGGAGGATGGGGATGGGGGATAGGGAGATGGGGATGGGGATAGGAAGCCTCCTTCATAGCTTCTCATAGTCATAAGGATTTATCTTCAGCAGACATCTAGGGGGAATGCAATGACAAATCAAGGTCAAACTATGATAAACATAAGGGGTCCTGAGACTGGGGACCCAGAAGCGACCCCGAAGCACGAGCTGTGAGTCTCTTCTGGAAGAGCAAGAGATTGAGCGTAAGGTGACGTCAGGAGATGAGCAAGGTTAGGACTGGTCCTGCTGCATAGGCAGGGAGCTCCCAGGATTAGTAGCACTGTGTTTGGACTGGTCATGAAGGGGTCACTACAGCAACAGAGCGCCGGTTTCCATATGGGTGTGTGTTTGTGCGGTCCAGCTTTATTTAGCACCTTGTTGAAAAAAAATGGGAGAGTTAGACAAGTCAACCTCTACCAGATGAGGAACAGAATGGGAAGGAATTGGTAAGACATTAGCAATCAGGGCTATGTAGAGTAACTGCTGGGGAAGAGATGGGCACATGCCTGGCCATCCAAAGGCACCCATGCTGTTTCATGCCCTGAGACACCATTTCCTCGACAGAAATGGTTTCCTCATTGGAGCAACACGTGTCCAAGGAGAGCCACGGGCAGCAGGATATGCTGTCTTGGCCAAACATAGGGGTAAGGTGGTTGAGTCTGCTGTGGCTGTTGGAAAAGCAGCATGGGATCATTCTTCTGTCACTACCTGTGCTCTTAGGCCAGGCACTAATTTCATCCCTGGCTGTGCACCTAGCCATGCAGTCAGTGGCCATTTCAGCAGCCTTCTGCTCTGGCAGCATGGCAGAGTGGTCAGCACAGGAGAACCTGTCGCCTCCTGCCCATGCTACTGAGGCACATTGTGCTCTGGGGACATCCGTGGTGCCTGGGGCTGTGCAGGAATGCGTGTGGATGTGGGCTTGGCACGTGGCCATCTGCAGCATGGTGCAAGGAGCCCACGCTCTGCAGGGCTTCCTGCCACTGCCATTTCCAGCCTGCCCGGGAGCCCTTCCGATGCCCTCGCTCAGCAAAGCGAGAAGGGACTGGGGTGTTTGGATGGTGCTATTGGGATGGGCCAGCGGACATGGGCAGCACAGCTGCGAGCTCTGTCTGGACCTGAGAAGCAGCTGCAAGGAGGAACTCCAGCAACCAGAGTCATGAAGCAGACTGAGCATCAGGTCATTTCCTTTAATAGCACATAGAAGCGGGAAGAAACTTGCGGCTTGAACCCACGGCTGATGTATATCGTATATTTAGGGTTAGTTCGGGCCACTGAACACCTTTAAACAGCGTGCGTACATGCCAAATATAGCCTGTGCCAAAAAAAACCCCACTACTTATATTTTGCTGCATTTATTCCAGAAAGATGCACTATCTCCTCCAAGGGAGGCAAACAATGAAATACTCGACTCCAACAGGCACTCTTGCTATTATGAAAGATGTATTTGTGTGATGGCTGAACTTGGCGCTTGTGGCGCACAGCCACAGCTGACACTCAGGGGCTCTTATGAGTCAAAAGCCAAAAAGGAAGAGTTTCTTTTATTATTTGCTATTATTTGTGTGTGTGTTTTTCTGGGGAGGAGTGACGGGCGGTTACGGTAACGGCTGCTCCCAGGGCTCTCGCCCTCTCGCCGAGGCCCTAAGGCCGCGCCCTTACTCAAGATGGCCGCCAGGCTCCCCCGTGCCTCCAACGGGCCGTGAAGCCGCCAAGCCGCGAGTGAAGATGGCGGCCTCTTACCGGCAGCCCCTGCGCGGGTTGCCCTCACCCAACATGGCGGCCGCGCGCCGTTGTTTCCAATGTCAGTGAAGCCGGCTTGCCCTAAGACGGCATGGCTGCGCCCTGTAAGCGCTCGGTGGCGGCGGTAAGGGGGCTGCAAACGGGGCCGTGATCACGCGGCCTTGGGGCTAAACGGCTGCCCGCGAAATGCGGGGTGACCTGGGCCTGGGCTTGGGCCTGGGCCTGGGCCTGGGCCTCCTCCTTAGGGGCCGTCCGGTTCCCTGTGGTCTGCACCCTGCGGGAGGTTGTCCTGGCAAGTGCTTGCCTGGCACATGCTGCTGCCAGGGAGTTTGAGCCTTAAAATATATATATTTTGTATATATGTATATATATGTGTGTGTGTAAACACATTTATGTAAATATACATGTATATGTATATATATATTTATTATCATTTCCCTCGGGCACAGCATGTGAACAGGCCCTTGCTGTGCAGCCTCGGCCCCTCCATGGGATTCCCCGCAGTGAATCCCTGTGGATTCACCTTGAAGCTAATAAATCCAGGTGATAATGAGGGTAATAGAGGTATCATAATAAGAATAGTTTCGGGTGGCAGGTGTTGAAATTTCTGTTCCGTCATGTCAGAATATTCTAAAGCATAGCATTTTTTAAGCCAGAGATATTTGAAAGTACAATGTGGAAGTGGTAATAATAAGGATGTATGGGGGCTCACTTCCACACATGGAAGGGAGTTTTCTCTGCTTTGTATTCAGCATGAGGAAATGATAAACAGGAGAAGGAATTTGCTGTGGGGGTCTGTGTGAACTTGGGCAGAAGCTGAGGTTCTTGCCCTAGCCACGTAGCTGCTCGATTGCTTTGTGAGTGCTGAATACAGCAGTACTGGGAGTTCTGGAAGCTTTGAGTAAGAGTTAAAATATATATATATATGTATATGGCAAGTCTAAAAATGAAATCTAACTTCAGTACCTGTTTTAACAAATTGTTGAAGAAGACAGCATTTTGTGGGTTATTATACCCAGTGACTTATCTAATTGTTTGCAGTTGGCCTCTTAAGGTTGTCTTCAGTGCAGAAGATGAAACAGTCCAATTCTGTCTTTTTCCCTTTAGGCAGAATTAGCTAATTCTTTATTCAAGGTATCAAGGAATACTTCTATTCAAGATGAGCACGATTGTGTCAAACATTTAGCATACCAATGAAACTGAAAATCAAAGCTGAGTGACCGTGCTCATTATTAAGGCCCGAAATGTGCAGGCAGTTGCATGTAGATCACTTTGTGCACCACAGGGAAGTATTGTGGGGCTATTTGTCAGGTGCTACCAAAATTGTCCAGTTGTTTCTGCCTGCTATTCAGGTGCTAGCAGTACTGATCTGGTGCAGAGGTGGGGCGCTGCCATTGGAAATAAAGAAATGAAAAAAAAAAAAGACTATCTGAAACAGCAGCTGCAAATTAAAACAGTTCCTTTACCATTGGTAACCTGACTGTCTTCTCTTGACAGATGCAACCATAAATTCCATTTTCCTGTGGAAATCCATGTACAAGCTGAGTAATAACCCCCTGCAGTGACTTCTCTTCAGGACTCACATGTTCTGGCTGTGCTTCTAATGCAGTGCTTTGTCAGAAGGACCCTTGATTGATTCCCACTGTTTGCTTTGCCACATAACCATCGTCGCCAGGGTACTGTCCTCACTGCCATAATGTCCTGGGTACAGGCTGCCAACAGCCGCTGCAATGAGGACGTGTTTGATGAAGATGCAGATGAGATATATATAGCACAGAAAGAGTGGAATAGCACTATGCAGAAGAGATTGAAGGTATTTCTGTAACCGTTTTTTTTTTTTCTTCACTCTTTGAACCATTTTTACTTCCTGATTCATACCTTTCCTGATCTGGCTGACTTGAGGGGAAAGCTAAAAATGTCCATTTAAAAGTTACTTTGGTTTCGTTTCTTCTAAATGCCAGAAAATGCAGCAGAGAGTTGCAGAAATTCTAGCCAAATAGCCTGTCACAGCACGTACTAGTTTGGTAAAAGACCTTGGCTCCCTCGGTACAAGTGTGTGCATGCATGGAATGCAGTGCTAAATCTGGATTCAGGCTATTTGCTTTGTAGCTGTACGTTTGCTCCTAGTTAATGTGAGGCAATACAATTAAGTCAAGGTACCCTCTCAGTGGATACTGCAGAATCTTAAAGTGTTTTTTGAGGTCAAAACTGTACATTGAGTCAATATTCTTGTTCCTAGCCCTTTCTCTAAAAAGGCCACCAGGTCTCTTTCTGTTGTGATAGAATGAAAGCTCTTACAACTTAGAATTTTGATATGAAGTAAGAATTATTTTAGATGACATGATAACATTATTGGAGGATAAGGGAATTAATTTGCATTATAATCATTATAGTAGTTTCTTACAGAAAGAAGTTTTCACACTCCATGTTCTGTGTATTTGAATGTCACTCATTCCTAGCATCATCTTTCTGCCGTATAACTCTTGAATTATTTGAACAGTATCCAGCAAAAAGAGTGATATGACTCAATAGTTATTTCTGTGAAAAGAGAGAGCTCAATTATGAGCTGAATTATGAGCTCTCTCATAATTGAGAGAGGAGGGCTCAATTATGAGAGCTCTCATAATTGTGAGGAGACAAAGCCTTTTAATACCTCTACTAATAGGGAATTTCTGCAGCTAAAATATTACTGGATACCAAGAAATCTATATGAAGTACTCTTCAAGGAATTGTTTATAAGGAGGTTGGCCATCAACTTTGAAAGCAAGTCTGTAGATTTCTCTTATTTTTGATCTTTATAAAAGCTCTATCCTTTTTTCTGACCTTGTTGGTGATCCTTTTGGAGAGAGAGAAAAAAAAAAAGACTAATGGATACTTGGGATCTGTGAATTGTAAAGCAGAAAGAGTTGGAAGAGAAAGGTTGGATTTTTTTTAACTCTCAAATCAAAAAGTGATGTTTTTAAGAGACTGAATGCCTGTTTGTGCTTTTGTATCATTAAAAAGATACTTGTAGCTCTGATTTTGTACCTTGTGAAAAGCTACTTGAACCACTTCTTCTATTACAGGAAGGCTATAGGGATGGCATTGAGGCTGGCAAAGAACTTGCACTCCAGGAAGGCTTCAACATGGGCTACAGACAAGGTGCTCAGCTGATGGTCACATGTGGCCAGTTCAGAGGTACCCTCAAGTAAGTCTTGAAGCTTTAAAGCTGAGTGGAGAGGTGGATTTTTCCTGTTTTGGAGGGGGTTAATTGTTGTTTAGTAAGCCAGTTCTAATACCAACAAATCTGGCCAAAGCTACTAACTGGGAAGTCTCAGCTCATACCTGAAGTACAGGGAGTTACCTGCATGGTCACAGAGTGGTCATTTTTAAAAATCCTTATCAAGTTATTCTTGGAAACTTACCTGCATCTACATCTTTAATATTTAGAAGTTTGTGTAGATATATGTAATCACTTTTTCATTCATTTCCTTTTTCCACTTTTCAGTGCTCTCTTATCGTGGTGTCAGCTTAATGGACACAATTCTGCTTTGAGTAAGATAAATCATCTTTTAGATGTAGTTGGAAAGCATGAAGAAAATATGCTCAAGTACCTCAGTTCTACTCAGGAAGAGCCACATGTTGGAGACATTTTAGATTTTGTTCAAGACATGGACCTCAGTGATACAGCTCCAGCTGGGAGAGAATGTGATGCAGTTAAAGCTGAAAAAGATGAACATACTGACAACTCTGGCAAAACTTGTTGTAGAAATAATGGTAAGGATGATTCATTGCAATCTATGTGTAGCCAGGCAAAATTTTGCACAGATACTGGACAGCCAACCCTTGCTTGGGTTAAGGAGCAGACTGTTTGTTTAGTAGAGCAACTGGGCTCTTCACTGGAGATGCTACATCATGTCCAGCAACTGGGGCATTAGTTTCTCTGTCTTGTGGTATTTGAAACTACCTGAACTGGATTGGAGTGTGGGTGGAGCAGGTGTAGGCTCCTGGCTGACTTCATTTCAGGGAAACTTGATTCTGATACTTTCCCTTTAGAGGTCATTCCCATAAACTTTGCCATGCTTCAGTTCCTGTCCAAAAACACGCCTTTGCTTTCCATTTTAAACAATGCCTTTCCCTGAAAGGCCAGGTGATTTTAAAAGCTCTGCTGTGATTTACTGAACTTATTTCTGTTCTGTGCAAGAACCTTATGTTTTACCCACGTCCTCTCTCTTGTCCCCTAAATGGCTTTGTAAATGTTAAAACTGCAGGAACTTTTTGTTTTATGTCACATTCCTGCTCCTGTGCTTTGCAGTTGCTACAAAGGGAACTTTCACAGCTTTTTTCCTCCTTTCTGCACTTCTGTTTACACACTAGTCTCTGCAATTGCAGAATTACTGCCATGGCACAACCTTGTTTTACTCTATTATGCACAGTCTGTTCTGAACCTGTTGGACCACTCTAAATGCTTTCCTAGTTTCATGAATGTTGTTTTTCTGTTTGTTTTGCTAGTCCTTCTAGTCTGAGCTCTCCCCATCTCTCATTCCCCTAGAGCTCCCCTCCTACCCAGCAGGTTAAGGATGCACAGCTTCCTGCCTTTCCATGCTCTTACAAATATGCTGTCAGACATGGGGCTGTACTTGACAACTGCATCTTTCTGTGCCAGGATCCCGTGTGGGGCTTCCTTTCCTAGTGCTCACCTTTGCTTTGACTGCAATGTCCTCTGGTGAGGAAGCCTTTTTTTGTAAAAGACCATCTCTATTTTGCTATAATTAAACTGCTTTACAGTAAGTGTGAAGTTTAAGTTGCTTATAACCATCTTCCATATCTGAGACAAGGTGGGGTTAGGCTGAGGCAAAGTGAAATTTTTCACAGTTGACTTAAAAATAATAAAAACAAGAAAGACTAAATGATTTTATACTTCAAAACTGAAAAAAGGCAACATATGAATTCTTTTATTTTTTTCAGATAGTCTGCAACTTTCTTGCTAAAGGCCATTATTGTGCTAGATTCAGTTTCACTGTATCAGACTGCATTAGTTAGATACAAAATTCTTCAGAGAGCTTTCTTTTCCTCCATTTATTTAATGTAATGCTGACATTGATCAAGATTACTTTTCTGCTGTGTACATTATGTTACAGTCCATACCTACATCAGACATTTTCCCTAAGGTGGAAGAGTAGACAATGAGCTTGCCCAATTCTCTTCAACTTCTTTTCCAAAAGCAACCTGCTGTAGATGACTATTTCTTTCTTGTTTGATCATCAAGCAACTAGTCAAGATTGTATTTCACTTGGCATCTGCCATCTCAGCTTCTGTATGAGCTGAGTAATTACCTTGTAGTGCACTGCATGGAGTTTGTGTGTTCACTCTAGAGGTGCTCTTGTCTGTGCTGTCACCCACACATTCCAGATCAGCTGTGGAAAGATGTTCATCTGTGCCCCCTTGAGCACTTTGCTTCTCTCTCACTCCTAGATCTTGCTGACCAGCCCCAGAAGGAGTCTCTTTGAGACCATTAGGGCCTGGAATTGGTTCACAGGGCGATGCAGGTCTCTGTTCTGTGTCTACATCCTTCTCTTCTGTTTTACTTTGCGCTACTCCCTTGGCGGCGTTCCTGAAGATCGCTCTCATGACAACTGGGATTGACATACAACTAGAGGGGGAAATGAAACATTAGTCACTATTACATGACAACTGGGACTGACATACAACTAGAGGGGGAAATGAAACGTTAGTCACTACTACAGACATCACTCATGCTTCACATTAGTATGACTCTTTTTAAACTGTGACAGGAATCTGGCTTACATAATTTGTGACAAACAGCAACCCCATTTTCCCTGCATATTTTTGCCTCATGTAATCCTATAGGCACTACATTGTAACTACAGTATAACTACGTGTCTTACACTGGAAACTATGGTTTAAGGTAACGGATGCAAATCCTGAAGTTAACCAGCAAATACGCATTTAGATACGAAGAGTGTGTGGTGGGGTCAAAAACAAGTTGAAAGGATGCTTTCAATGCAAACTTAATATTAAACACAATTATGAAAGACTAATTTTTGCCTTTTCTATGAAACAGGTATAGACCCTTTGCTTTTTAAAGGATTAACTGCACTAAGTTTCTCTCCGACCCTGTTAACATGAGAGATATGTAGCTCCCAGGACTTGTTTCTGGTATTTCACAAGTTAAAACTGAGCAGGCTATTGGAAAGGTTGAAATAAATCAAGCCTATATAGACCTTGCTGTAGTCCAGGTGTTGTTTGCTGAAAATGCTGAAAATATTAGTGCTCTCTGTCCTTTCTCTAGTGTATGTGGACAGGCCACAGCAACTCATCTGTCTTGGTATTTTAAGTTTCCAGAAACAAGCGATAAACAGTGTCACAGACATGCTATATAGACTTGTCTTTATATAGATAGATAGATTTATGATATATATAAAAGCATCTATAGAAAAGAGAAGGTAAGAGTGTCTTCATTCCCATACATTTTTCCTGTCAGCCCATTTTTGCACAAGAAAGAAGTACTGTTTATCAGCAGTGATGCTTGTGTACCTTTTTGAAAAGTTCCTTAAGGCACAGTAAAGTGACTTATTTCAACTATCTTAACCTTTACTGAAGTTGTACATTTGGCTTAGTTAATGACACTGAAGGCACATATTTCCATTAAATGGGCATTAAACATTTATTCTAAATGTTATGAAGTAAAACAACTTACCGCTTCACAGCTCTTGATATGAAGTCATCACTCGAATTTAGAGTTGGATCTTGAGGATGTAAGTAAAGACTACATTGGATTTCTCTGGAGGTTATGACATTAATTACCACTAAGCAAGAACAGAGTACAAGTATTTCAAAACAGAAGCCTTTATAAACACTGAACCTTCCTTTAATTCTGATACTTCAAGGGAGTAGAACAAGTCATCAGGAAGGGGCCTTGCAGCAATGTTCTTGCACAAGGCTTGCACTTTCCCTAATACACTGATAATGAATAAGATTAGAAGCTACAATTTATTAATTAACTGGAGGCCAAGCAGGAATTAGAATTTGAGTTTTTGCATTATTTTGTTTATGCCAAATACAGAACACTTCAATAAGTGATTTATGCATAAGAGCTGCTCTGTTTTTCACAGCTGTACATTGCTAAGAGCAGCCATTAGATTGTATTCATAACAAGAAAGCACAGTGCACGAACCTAAACAGAACCAAAAGATCTTTTTCAAACCAATAAAAAGGACAGTATCAAATATTCCCTACATACCACAAGCTAAATTGTCTTTCATGGGATGAGGAAATGAAACAGAAACGCTGGTGTTCTTTTGTGGTATGACTTCAAAGTAAAGCAGTTCTGAGTCATCTGGAAATAAAATTACTATTTAGTGATATTTCCCCATACACATTAGACATAGACACTTTTTGGCTGAATCACATGACGGTAATTAAAAAGAGTGGAATCTCATTGTTCATTGCTTTGGCAACTGTGTTTATGCTAGAAGTTTCAGAACTAGGAGATTGCTGGGGTGGAGGGTGTTTTGTTTTCTGAGTATTCAACCAAGTACAATACTAGAATTAAGGGAGTTTGATCATTTGAAGTGCTCTACAGGCTATGGCAAGGAAGAGTAAAGTCTGTTTAAAACCCAGACTGAAACTACTTTTTCCTTTAATATCCTGTCATTACTTCTAACCAAACAATTTACCTTCATTTATGTGCTTCTCGGAGACACAGCTGCTAATAAGAGTGTTATATGCCATCTGATGTCGAAGAACCTCTATTATGCCAGGCACACACTTTGGATGGGTAAATGGGATTTTACTGACCAAGGCTCCTGCTAAAGCTGATTTTTCTGAGCCCTTGTTTATGAAGTAACAGTGCTTTGGGCAATCTGGAAGAGACTGGAAAAATAAATGTTGATTTTTCAAATACTGAAAAAAAAAAAAAAAAAGGAAAGACCTGATATTAAGAAGCAATCACAAAATCTGACAGCAAAACTAATTTTGAAAGGCATATTTCTAAAAAACTCCTCATGTCTATCTGCACTTCAGTAGAAATATCATCCTTAGAAGGAAGCTGACAGAGGCCTTCCAGCTACCACAAGCATTTCAACTTGGAGAAGATGCCCATAAAGCCAAGTGGTCATTAGTTTCAGTCCCACCCATTCATCTGACTACTCCTAAGAGTCGTAGTAGAAATATTAACCAAAATCTCTTTTTCTCAGGAGAATATCTTGGTAATGCTACTTAATACTACTCAGCTTCTGTACAATGAAGGTAAGTTTGCCCCACATCTCTCAGGCCCTTGTTTTCCTTTACCACCACTACTCATTTTGGAGAGGGATGCTTGACTAGATCACCTCTTGGTGACTAGTCTCAAAAGGAGGAGATGGTAATGAAAGAACTGCCACCTCTCCATATTGACATGGAAGTCAACATGGACAATGAAAACTGGAAGTGACTATTTCAGTTCCAATTTTGTCCTATCAGTTTCAGTGCATGTGTTCATCAAAGTGGGAACTATCACCTTAAGAAGAGGGCAGGGCAGCAGACAGGGTTAATATTAAGGAATGACGAGGAACAAGTGAAGGCTCCTGTGGCCAGATGTCTGGGGAGCAGAAGAGCTTTTCTACAGTGGACTAAAGGTAAGAATTCAATTTAATTATTTAGTTTTAGAAATAAAAGCTTTAGATTCAGAAGCAAAATGATCTCTCATTAAGCACTAATGTTTTAGAGAACTGCTGAAGAGTTAGAACTTCTCATGTGTACTGAATACAAGGAAATAAAAAGTTCTTCCCTGTTTCTGGCCTTTATAGAAAATAATTTTGCTAAGCCTTCTGTCACTTTTGCACTGCAGTCTCCAAAATCCTAGAACTATACAGGCAACGGGCTCTGGAAATACAGAAAGAAATGCCACTCCTTTCCTTGCCACGTTCTTCAAAGTAGGGGTTTCTTAGGAAAAAGAACAATAACAAAAATTGAAGCTTGTACTGCCTTGCAGTTGTCTTGTATGCAGTTTGAAAGCAAAGTCTCTTAGCCACCATTTTATTTTTTAAAAAAGCTTACCTGTGCGTAACACACAAATATATTTCTAATAAAACAGTTTAAAAAAGGGAAACTAACTGCAACTAAACAACAGGGACTCCAATCGGTCATTGTCAACACTATAGTAACACTTCCTACTTCTGTTCCAGTTAGGGCCTCTCATTCCCCTACATTCCATATTCTCAGTGCTACCTGATCAAGAGTTCTATTTTTATAAAAACAATGATAGAAGTGCATGCATAAAGATCTTAGAAAACTTACATGAATTACATCTTGGGTCTTTCTTCTCAGACCAGACAATAAGGGTTGTTTCGTTTTTTGTTTTTTTAAGGCATTCATGTCAAAGTTGTGAAAAAATATTTAACAGAATTAGTTTTAGGAAGAGGTCAAACACGGAAAAACTAATTTGACTTCAGTAACCATACACAGAAAGTGTTTCATTACTGAGGATGAGGAGTTGACTTAGTTGAAGGTTTGAAGGAAAAAATAACAGACTCTTTAAAAGACTTCCTTCGAGAGCATTTAAGTACTGTTGAAATCCTTGGAAGTTGGTATTGCTTTTGATAATAGGGAAAAGGTACCTCAGCAAATACCTCAAACAAAAGTAGAGCATCTATCAAGCACAGCCTATACTCACCACAAAGAAACGGAAATTATGTGTGGACAAATCCTTGCTGCGTTTTTCTTTAAGAGTAGATTGAACAATCAGCTCGTATAGAGGGGCAAGTTTCAAGTCAGCAATCTGAATCCCTAGAATAAGTTGATTTTTTTAATTAGTATTTAGATTATGGTTGTAAATTAAAGCTTCTATTAAAACATAAGCAATGATTATAAGTACAAAGAATTAACCTCTCTTTTTCACTGATGGGAAGCTGAGTAGCATGTGTAATAGTTCTGTCCATAAGTCTATCCTTTCTTATCATCACATTTTTAAGATGTATTCTCTATTGCATTTCCTTTCTTATTTGCTAAAATATATACACTTGGGCTTATAGAACAGATTTTTCTAGCCCACAACTGCACTATTTCTCCTATTATCACACTAACACAGGGAAAGAAAGCAAAACAAGCCATGTGTAGGCACAGAAGTAATCTTAAAATAAAGCATGCCTGTGAGCCTCTGTAGCTCCTCAATACTGGATGAGGACATAGGAATAGGCTGGTGAGACTTCAACAAAAAACAAGCTGACAGATCCATGCTGAGTTCATCAGTCAGTGGCAAAAAAGCAGGGCTCCTGGGGAAAAGAGAGATTATATGAAGGTTTGTTAAAGAAACTGATACAGAAAGAACTGTTGGTGTAAGTGCACGATCAGGTCCCTAGTAATTTCCCCTGCACTGTACAGTTTCCTCCTTTGAGGGAAGTACAAATACAGCTCTTGCATTTTGAAACAGATTAGTGTGAAAACTAGCAGAAAGGAAAAGTGAGCCACAGGAAACTCATCAATGGCAATGATTTGCAAGTCAGCGTAGCAAAAGGTGTCCGGAATCTCACCCATCTTCTCCAGTTAGAAAATCTGCAATCAGTGGAGAAATAGGGAGTCTGTGGAGTGTATCTGTGCCTTCAACAGTTACAACCATTTTTGCTCCACAAACCTGGGAATCTGCAAGAGAAAGATTCATTATTTTCATAATTCATTATTTCATTATTTTCCCCATGTTAGTGTGGATTAGGCACCTTCAGGAGCATCTGAACTAGGCAGTGGTGAGGTCCTGTGAAGATTGGACCAAACCGACAGCCACAATGACTGTGCAAAGAGGAAAAATTTGCAGAAACACCTAAATGGCCAAAGTTACCAAATAGCAATAACAACAATAGCTGTTTTTTGATCCTGCTGTGAAACAGATCAAACGACTACCAGTCCTTTTTATGTTGTCTAAGTGGTTATTTTTGTTTCATACCACACTTGCTTATGTTTCAATCAGCACCCAAGAATTGGGTAAGCAGTGTGCTGACACACCTTATCGTGTGAGAAAGGGCGTCAATAAGTCATTCTGCTAAACTAAATTTTAAATCCAACTCATTTCACTTCTCTGGAAGCAACAGCAAACCAAGAACATTCTAGAAACTTCCGACGAAGTAAGACTGTATAAAATACCTGACATATTTCTAAGTCTTGTTAATGATCTTTTGCTTAATGAAACATGTGGTGTTGAAACGTTATTGTGATATTTAGTTATCTCTACTTTTCTAGTTTTACCAGGGTTTAGTTCTGTTTCCAAAACTTGATAGGGAGAAATGTAAAATTCAATGTTCAAAGGAGTTCCTGAGGAATTAAAAAAAAAAGTTATTATACAAATCAATAAAGGAAATTACTATGAAACAATGCTACAGGATAAAAAAAAAGAAGAATGTGAGGTCAACAGAAGTGGAGTCTTAAAAGCATGCATCTCTAATCACAGTATGTGTTCTAATCAAATACTGACTAAGAAAATGCTTTAACAGCTAAAACCTCACTGTATAGATTTGTCAGATATCTTCTAGAAGAAGAGGTTAATTTTCAGTCTTTTGCACAATACCCTGTTGTTCAGCCTTAAATACTAGCTTAACTCCTAGCATTCACTAACTAGTCTGAAATGTGAGGGGAAACTCATAAGTGCCTAATAGGGACCTTCATTCAGCTGTGTAACAGCATAGTAGTAGCACATACTAGAAATGCTTTTTACAGAGCATACTGCACCAATTACTAAAGCTCAGCTTTGGCAGTGGGGATGAGCCAGGAAACTTAGATAAATGAGTGCCTTTCAGGCAATATCAGTATTATCTCAGCTATTACCACTGTTATTTCATGGTTACTCCCAAATGTGGTTTCCTACATAACCTCCAAACATTGCTAGCTTTGCTTCTGTAGGCTGCTGTGAGGTCAGAGTTGCTGTAGCTCATAAACCACCTGTACCCCTTCTGAACGTGTATTTGGTGTTTAAGAGACCCACCCAGTCCCGACACCGCATTTTATACATAATAGAGGAACTTTGCTGTAAACAAACATCAATGCAACATTGTGTCTTTATTTGCTTATGAATCTGAAGGATGAGGAAAAAAAAATTAAAAAGTCACCTCCAGTTCTTGGCACCAGGTGTCCTACTTTTCCATGAAGTACTTCATTAACTCTGCTCACATCCTCTGTTCTGGTTCAGAAACACATCCTGGTTAGTGCTTCCTGAGATGCAGTGCTGGCTAGCTCTATGTAAGTCATTATATGTGCCCCTAACCAAAGGGGTAGTGTTCTTTCTTGAATGTGCAATGTATCTTTGTATGTTATGAAAACTTCCTAAAACTCATGAACATCATGAAATACGTGTGCAACCTCTGGGGCTTGAGCTTCCTGCTTCAGGCCTGTATCTCTTCTGCTTCATGTTGAAACTTGATAGGCTATTTAGCAGGAATGAAAGGGTGAGGAAAACACTGAAAAGTCAGATAAGGTAAAGAGTGAGGAAACAACCTGGATAAACTAACTCAAACAGAATCAGTCTCTAACCTCAGGCATTTTGAGTTGAATGCATATAGGTGTACAGTTATATAGCTGTGTGCTGGAACTCTGCAGCACATTTACTTGTATCCATACAAGGGTAAAATTATCTAATCAATGAACAACATTCACTGAGAAATCTGTGATTAGTAGAGGACATAGGCTCTTTGTTCATGGACCTAATACACTTCATAAGGAAACATAATTAAAAAAAAGAAAAAAAAAAAAAAAAAGGTGAGCGGAAACCAAGAGTGTATGTATCGCAAGTTACGTAAGGCCATGCTTCCTGAGAGTAGGTAAGAGATCAGAAAAGATACTTCAGAATCAAGAAGGAAAGTAATGGTCTGTAAGGAGGTCTGTTCCCCATCTAGTTGTAACCCTACACCTAACAGGACAAGTAAGGATAGAGGGAAAGCTAATAGCTGATCTCAAGCTTGATCAGAAATTGAGATCCTCAGAAAGCAGAAGCCTAGAAGACATGTTTTACTTCTGCCAAAAGGAGAGACAAAATTTCTGGTAAATTGAATGTGTACTGGCTGTTCTAGGTAGGGTATGTGTGTGTGACCACCTAAGTCCTAAGCCCTATGTCCAACCAGATTCATAGTGAGCCCCTTAGATAAGGGGCAGCAGTTCACTAGATCATCTTGTTTGGCATGCCTAGGGTTGGCAAGCTCCAAAAAGACTTAAGCTTTCCAGTGGGGAAAAAACTCGTTAGTTTTCTGCATCCTGTTCTATGATATGAAGGGATGGGAGTACAGAGGGAAAGAAAGAGGTAGTCTTCGAGTTACCTGTCCTGAAGAGACATTGAATTAAGATCTTTTTCAAGTGCCTGCAAAGCAAGGTATGCCTTTGCTTTCATTTCACTAGGAAGGAGAGAGAAAGCAAATACTTTAACTAAAGAACAGCTAGATTTCAGATTTTAAAAATTTGGTGAGTAAAAACTAGTTGCAACCTGACCTGTTTCCTGGAATCCGATACATATTCGACAGGTCTTCTAGAATCTTTCCAAAGGCATTATAGTCCTTCATCCTAGAAGTAAGAAACAGTTATTACCATAATACTAAATGAGAAAGATAATAAGGCTTTTATTTCTAACTTGCTAGAAGAAAAAACAGTATTTCTAGTAGAATGACATAGTTTCCCTCTTTATCAGATCTGGCATGTAGTAGTATTGCTTATACATTTTCTTAGAAGATACCAGGAAAAGTGAATCCTTGGCACTCTTGCAAAAAAGCAATGTAATTATAGCTAACACTGGTTAAATATGCATTGCTGAAAGTATTAAGTGTGCATGATACACAAATCTGACAGCTTGAAATGTAGCTCATCAGCTACAAAGAGCTCTTCTTGATGTTCTAATGGAGTTAGTCATGTAGTAACGCTTCCCTAACACAACATACTCATACGATGTTCTTTTCATCAGAATATCAAGCTCTATATTATGATTGCACGTTATAGCACCCTGAGAGGCAGCTCTCATACAACTGACAGATGCGTTTATTTATTTTAAATAAGACAAGTGGCTTGCATAAGGCTCTAAAGGACTGTTTTACACAGCTCACAAAATAATTCCTACAAGTTGTAACTGTCTATTTAGTTGCAGCCTGGAGCTCTGCACAGGCTAAGCCATCAGGAGCTTGCCCATCTGCTGAAATGGGTTTTGCCACCCTTGCTCAACTCTTCTGCAGCAGGTAGCTGTACTTGAGTTTAAAAGCCAAACCTGCCCTTTCTGCATGTGTGTGCAGCATGTATCCAAAAAAAAAGGACCAAACAAGTCTGCACTTGCTCGTCTCTGGCACAAACCCCTTTCCAAAAAGGAACCTAAGCAAGTCACTCACTTTCTTCCATGACTCTTTCCAACTGGAACAGTGGGGAAGCAGGAGGAAGCAGGCACACGTACACACATGCAAACACAGTATCAGACTATGTTTTAGAACTAATAGACCTAATGCAACAATAGTGTATAGTTACTTTGACATCCCCAGACCAACATCACCTCTCCACTACAGATAAACTGCCTCCAGCCAAATAAATATTACACTATTATACTAGGAGGTGTAGAGGAGAAAACAGGAAGGCAGGCAAGTATGCATAGTGCCAATGTAAACAACCATCCCTGGGGGACAAATGGCCGTTTATTTTCTTCTTTACTTCAAGTAATTTTTAATCAACTTACAGAAGTGCAAGTTAAAGTTTTAATACGGTTCTTGGACACTGAATTATATTTAGTTTATAGTATGAGTAAAGATAGGGCAGGAAAAAAGACCAAACATGTTTCAAGCCCAGTTATTTATAAAACAGGCAAGATCAATAATATATATATATTTTTTAAATCTTTCACTTGTTCTGGCAGGGCATTTAGATAACAATCTGACTTCTTACAATACGTATTGCTAGTACACCTGGAACAGTGGCCATATTGGCCAGGGTACTCAGGACACTTGTAACCAGCACCTGAGGAGGCCTCATTTGAAACAATCATTCTTCAGATCAAACAAATGAGAGTAATAAGGGGGGGGGGGAAATACAGCATCATACTGCTGCATGAGAAAATTAAAGCAAGCCTGCCACACATGTGAAAGGAAAACAGGCCCTGTGATAGTGCCTTGCCTTCCTTGCTGTGCAGAAGCCTGAAGGGCGCCTACTGAACACATCCGCACAACGACAGCAGAGGCATCCTGATTTGCTGCTAGAAGCCTGGTAATATTTGTGTGGAAACTGTGGGCCTGCCACTTCTGAGTTTTCATCATCATCCAGTGTCCAGAAACATGGAGCCAAGGGCTTGCAACCAGTACAAAATAGTCCAAGGCTGTGTTCAGTTGGCAGCAAGCAGTGACATATAGGGGATTACATTCTCTCCCCTTCCTCCCTGCCATGGAAGCAGATCTAATTTAGTTGTTTTTCATGGAATGGACTTAAGAAATGAGTAAGATCAACTGTCTGGAGTAGGTTTTTTCCAGTTAGATTTGTTGCATTTTTATCCTTGCATGTACAGATTGTTTTTTTTCCTTAATTGGCTTATTTCCAAAAACAAATGACCTTCCAATAAGGAGCACTGAAACTCACTTCCCAGATAAAATGAAAACCTCAGCTCTTCTGTTGTTTTCTGGATTCATACTATTATTGCTTAATCCTAACTCTGGAGGAGGTTAAGGAGATAGTTCCATTATTACACTAAAAATCATTCTATCCTTGACTCTCTGAAACATTCAGAGAAACATAAGACTGTCAGGAATTCCTTTCTATCCAAGACACACTACATATGAATCTTTACCTTAGATGCTGCACCAGCTCATCACAAATCTAGAGAAATAAAACAAGAAAGTCATGTTTCCCGTCATCTTTAAAGAAAGGCCTCCAAAAAGAAGGTAATTTGGTAACAGCGGAGTGGAATTCATTGGTAATTCATTGGCAATAGTGAGATTATTCTGCATTACTTTCACTTAACTGAGTCTAAAAACAAACAAACAAAAAACCCGAGTCACATAACAAAATGCTAATTTAATAATTAAGGGAAGGAAGGCTCTGTGAAGAAGATATAATTAGCAAGAATAGTTTGTTGATATGTCCTTTCAAAAAAAAAAAAAAAAAAATTGCATCTTTGCCAGTTTTTCTTTTGCTGGCAGCTACAGCGCTACAGTTCTCTGGATCCGCATTTCCATCTTAATAATATTTTCCAGCACTGATGGATTTTCATCAGTAAGCATCCAAATGACTACATTCATTTGGAGTTAATTTACTCCCTTTTTTCATTTGCAGACATACCGGGAATTTCCAGGCATTCATGTTTAATCAGCTTTGTTGATCACAGCATACATTTTCCCCCTCACCACAGCCAACAGCTTGTTTTAGCTGTGATCTGAATGATCACCTGTAACACTGAGCAACTGCAGAACTTGGCATTCAAATCACAGAGAGATATTTTACATTTAGTGAGACATTTTGCAAAGGGGGAAAAAAAACATATGCAACAGGAACATACTCATAAAGAAGACAGATGAAAACAATTGTGAATCTCTTGTAACACTAAAAGACACTTCCAGTGAGAGTATATTATATACCTTATGTTGATAAAGTACAAAAATAAAAGCATTTTATACAGAATGCTATAAAATGCTTGGAGGCTGCAGGGAGGAAACAACAGTACTTAAGATATCTTTACTATGTTTAGGTAAAAGATTCAGATCCAAAATGGGTTTCTAGTGTCATTTTAGACACCCTAAAGGAGCCAAGAAGTCTTCACAGCTTGGCAGATGTGACAAGGCCAAAAAGAGGCCTGAGGCCTTCTGTCGTGGCAGCTGGAGGCCATGCGGGAGACCATAGGGAGGGGAGGAACAGAAAATTAACTTTACCACAGGAGCCTCCCCAAGGTGAGCCAGCTTTACATCCATCACCTTCCCATCCTTCTCCAGCTGAACTTCTATATAAAACATGTCTGATGTTATGTAGCAGGCAGTTCCACTAGGGCTCACGTGAGAGTTCAGCCTAGGGAAAGCAAAACAAGAAAGCTCAAGTGTGTCAAAGTTCTGCCACATGGAGAAAGGAAATCAGCAGAGTCTACTTGGTCTTGGGAAGAGACTCCAGGGACACTTCAAAAATAACTCTTTCTTGGCTGAGCTTTTGAGAATATCCAAACCAGCAATATATCCTTGCTCTGCTCTTCGCATTATCACATCAGTTTGCTCAACATTATTTCCTTGAATCTGGAACTTTGGGACCTAAATAGGAATTCCCTCTCTTCACCCAACAACCCTTTCCACGAAGGTCTAATCTAAAGTGGCAGTTATGTTCGTGCCAAGTGATATACTCCATTCCAACACCAAACTAAATAAATAGTGTTGACAAGCCATCCAGATGGTAATTCTCACTGGACTTGGGGCCATACTTGCTCATTTGCATTTATTCATAAATAAACTTACCCTTTTTGTTTGGATAAAGATTCCAATCTGTTCATCACAGAAAACAAAGATTTAGCTGTAAAAATGGAAATACCATTTAATCATGCTGCAATGATCGAAAAGCAGAGTCAATATTACCCTGTGTTAAAGGATATGATTTAGATAATGAGGAAAATCATTATCTCTGGTATGACTTCTGGTTATTAATGATAATTATTACTTTGGAATAAAAGAGTGCTGTGCTGGATACAGCTTTTTCCTCAGGCTTTGAAAATATCTACAGTCAAAAGGTTTAACCCAAAGCTGAATCAAGTCTCATGTCCACCTCTGCACATTTAGCTCTACTGCACTGAAGATCAGAGACACACAGGCCATTTCCATGGAATACTAAAAATTCACTTTGTTATCCAAGTTATCTGACAGCTTGTTACCATTTAGTGTCCTCTGTATCTTCTCCATACAAGAGAGCAGTGGACCATCCGCAGGGTTACCGACAGGCCGTCGGAGCGGTTTATCCTGGTTCATTCGTGAAGAGAGGAGAGAGAGAAAGACCCCTTAAGTTGTCAGCTAGAGAGGAATATCACTGCATGCTTCCTGCGGGGCACTGGCACCCAGTCCAACAAAAATTGTTCTTATTTCTGCTTGTAAACCACAGAGATGAGCAATGACAATAACCATCTCTGAAGTGATAGCACTGAACTTAATGGATTTGTGAAGAACCTGTTGTGCAGTGACCATGTGTCACCATGTGGCCTTTGATGCAGGAAGTGGCTTTCCATTTCCTTTCCTTTCGGTTTAAGCACCCTTTGCTCCCAATGAGAATGGATGTCACTGTTACCGAGAGCCAACAAAGAAATTTTGGATTCTAATTTTAGGAAGACTCTTACTGGAAATGAGATACCAGTCAGCACTAGGGATGTTCTTGATTAAGGTCAGGGCATAAGTCCTTTTTGAGCTTTGCTTTGGATAGGAATGGAATAGTAATTCTTGTCTACAAATATGTTTATGTAAATGAATGAAAATAGTCAAAAGTATCAGACTGTATCAGCACAAATCTTTGAAGGATAAAAATAATAAAAGAAACTCTTTTCCCATCAACTGTTGTAAGAAAAATCAGAAGCCACTTTAATAGGCACTTTAAGTCAAGCAATCTTTAAAACATCTCAGTGACCTGCTCATATCAGATAACCTTCTCCAGCCTAATTTGCAATTCTTACCATGCAAAAATGGACAAGTTTCAGAGTTTCAGCCCATGGTTTTTGTTCATATTTTAGATGCAACTTTTGCATTAAAGCATTTGTAGAAATTGCTTTCACAGCACCTGAAAAAAATGTCAGAGCATTCTAAATGTAATGCCATATATTTATCTTGGCAATTAGAAAAGTAATAGGAAGAATAAAGTACAATCAACTTAATAAGATCAGAAGTGCAATGTTTCAAGAAAAAAAAATAGGAGAAAACAGTGTGCGAGTTGAATTTTGCATGCAAATAACTAATTTTTGCCGTTTTTTTCATCCCCAGAAAAGAGGGAGGAAAGCCAGAACGTGGTCAGACCTTCATCTTGTTAAAGAACTAGACTTTTTTTCACCTATACACACAACTTGAGGTGTAAATCTTTAACATGTACTTTAGCATTTAAACTTGCTCTGAGCTCCAGGCAGATGAATTTCTGTACTCATCTAGAGTAGCAACCAGGGAAGAGCAGAACCACATGATCCCCTAGACATGGTCATCTCTACCTACTTCAACCAGCTGAAGGGACAGTAGTACTCCCCTAGTCCACTCCTGCAAACACCCACCTGTAGTCTGATGTTCCTCCTGAGCCTCCATCTCCATCCACACCATAACCTCCAGGGGGGGGCTCATACTTGTAGCACCTTTACCATGGCACCCACAGGTGCCAGTAGGTTTGATCCCACCTTACAAAAATGGGTTCTGGATTAGGGCTTGAACACAGAAACCTGTTTGACCTGCTGATTTTTAGTAGGGAGAAGGAAACCTGTTACCCAACTCTTCTTTATTTCAGGCCTTGGCAAAATGGCACAATGTGTATCTTTAGCTTTTCAGAAAGTGCAGTATCTTCAGGAAAAGATGTAATTCTACTGAGAGAAAGGTGAGGTACGGCAATGGTATTTACCCTGTAAAGAAGGGAAGAACTCCCCATAGGAGCTATTAACCTACCTTCAGGTGGGAAGGATGGGGGGAGGGAGCCCCACAACAAAAGGCTTCTCCAGTATTTTACAGTGCTTGTGTTGTGTTTGTGCATGCTTTTTGTGGCTATCTCCTGTCACCTCTCCCCATAAGTAGGGATTAGTGTGCAGTGGCAGCAGCAGAGCAAAATTTAACCCTGATGTTGTATGTAAGCATTAGCTTGAAGCTTATTGTGATTCCTGAAATAGTCTCATAACGAGTCAAGGTGGTCAACTTGGGTTTGGACCCCATGGAAATAGCTGAGTATTTGGGTGAGTAGTCCGATGGCCTCACTAAGATAACAGAAGTTATCTGTGACTAACAAGGTAGATACAAAAAAGCAGATATCTATCTCCAAGCAGAGGTGTGTCAGGCATATCACTTAGCGAAAGCCAGTGCAGCTGATGTTTTACTTAACTCTGCACTTCAGCAAAGTGATAAATAAAGGAGGTAAAAAATCATCCAGTAGATTGATGGCATAATTAAAAATGTGTATTAAATCTCAGCACTACCTCCCAAGTTGATTAGCTTGGTTTAGGCTCTCAAATATTCAATATTTTTAATTGACTATGACTTGGTGCATCTACTTCATTTTTTTGTGCTCAGCTTTTTATAGAAAGGGATTTTAGCTCAGGTTTGCTTGAACAATGGATTCAAATGTGCTTTCTGGTAGGCAAGAACAAGTATTATGGCCCACATAAAATAAGTAGGTTATCTCAGTCCAGAATATGTGATTAGATAGAAGATAGATATCTTCTAAAATGTTCTCAGTATTTACTATTTCAGTGATAATTTTCATAAATGTTTACCCTGATTCAGAGCTTACTGGAGTCAATGTGAGCTTGACGCTCACTCCAGTGGCTTAATCAAGTCCCGAATAAGCAGACAAGTAAATTATTTCCTTACTCTCTCAAAGAAAGTGCTGCTAAAATAATGTGAGCAAAGATACCACCGCTTACCTTGTCCGCACAGCAGCTTTGCAAATAAACAAAGGACTTAATGGTTAAAGACTCTTCCTCTAGTATGGCTCATAAGTCTAAAGTTCTCCCTTCTTTTTCAATACAAAATAATCCTTTCCTCTGTGCTTAAATGTATATTACTGTTTTTAGGAAAGTGAATTTAAATTGTGAACAGGTAAAAAGGAATAGCACCAATCCTTCATAAGAATACAAATACTTCAAGACAAATAATAACCTTCATACTTATAAAAATGGCATTTTGAAATATTTGAAAATGAAATATTGCACAGATTTTACTCAAGAAACAACAGCTTAGTATTGGCAGCAAGCTGCTTGGATCAAGGTGCTGTTCCAGCACTCAGAAGTGCCTTGTCAAGTTACCACATACAGGAGAAGAGTTAATAATGTTGAATAATTAAAAATGTTCTAATTATAGCATCTCATGCATATTAGATACACAAATGATTTAACTGGGTCAACTCATTAAAAGCAGGGGAGAAAAAATATGGCCAAGCATTATCAGTATATAAGATAATAGCAATTACCTTTATAAATCCTGCATGTCCACCTGCTTTAGATAGTTCTCTTACAGCATTCAGTAAGAAACTTCATCGTGCAGAGTTACGAAATAAGTTATCCCCAAAGAAAATCATCTCCAGCTCTCAAAGAATTGGAGGTTATCTTATTCCTCTAAACCTGCCTTGTCTTTCTGAGTCCCTTTTAAAAAGTTGATTATTATTACCACTCTATTTTGTCATGCTTTTCTGAATCTCCCAAAATTCCTGAATCAGTTATATGTTGGACAAGGTGTACAATAGTAACAATGCAAATCATATAAAAAACACTTCTAGTAATTTCATAGTTCTTCCATTTCTAATGATTTTCCTTTGCACTGAAAGCCATTTCTTAATTCTGAGACAGTATCAATGTATTTCCCATTAATATTCTTGCATACACTCAAGTAAACTATTAGATTCAGTAGAGATATTCTCAACTGAGTACAGAACAAGGGAATTTTTCTCACGTTAGTTAGAGTTTTGTTTTTAATAGTAGCAGTTTGGAAGAGGAGTAACATCTACATTCTGTGACATTAGTGTGTTTTTTTTTTTTATTAGTCTTACACCTGCTCTTGAATGTTTTTATCTAAAGAATAAAAACCAAAACAGATTAGTAGTAAAACCTTCATTGGTTCGCATACAGCATTTTCCTGAAGTTGTATCTTTCCAGAAGCCCCCGGCTGAATTGTGGACCAGAGAAAACAGCACCTATCTAACAGCCTGCAGCAACTCCAAACAAAGAGTTGGTGTCTGGGGTAGTCATTGAAAACCAGTGGTTCCAGTTAAAGCTCCAAGATGTGTAAGAGGTGTCATTGTGATTATCCAAACTGATACTTGCTCTGCTCAGAGGTTCTTTCAGAAAGCACCATGGGATTTTGGAGTGCTTGGAAGTAATAGAATTTCATGACTAGAAAATGAATGTGTACCCAGAGCATGAAGCAGTGTTTATCTAAATGGTGAGGCATTCAAACTATTCCTTTATCTATCTTGACTGCTCTTCCATGTTAGATTAGCTAAAACCAGTGCTGCTTGGCTTGTAATAGCTACCAAGATCACAGCTCGGCCTGATATGATTTATAGTTTATGGCTTTACAACACATAAATAATACAATACGATTTTCCTTCTCTCCTTCACTCTCCACATCATCTCCAAAGCTACAGAATGCAAATATTTAGTCTCTGAGAGCAACATCAAAATGTTGGTGGCTACATTTTATTTCTCTATAGCCAGACTAAATCAGGTTTACTTAACTTACTGAGTAGGACTTCTTGCACTGTAGTCTGAGGCACTTAACGCTGACAAGATTTGACTGTTTCCTGCTCTTTCACTGAATGTGATCAAGGTCCTTCAATGCCAAAGGCTGTATAGAAAGACATCAAAAAATAGATTTGTAACAAATGGTCATAGATGTAGAAATAAATTGATGTTGACAGTGCCTATTTTTTTCCATGAGCACAGTCAAGATATGACTAAGATTTTGGCTTCTGCACGATGTTAGCATTATAACCTCCAAATATGCATTGTCTCAGTCTTTTTCCCAAAGTAATAGGGCTATGAGACCATGACTTAAGTAGCCTCATGAGTGAACATAGGAGCTAATCTTCATAGAAAAACAGATTCCAATTACAAGGTTTAGATGCCATAGAAATGACTCATAAACGAAACATCCTTGTTCATCACAGACCTCTCATCTTTCTAAGACACTTTTGATAATTTTATAACTAAAATCAGATGTTGCACCATCATGTGTGTACTTTAATGATCCCACTGAGTTGAAACCAATGGAATCATTCACTTAGGAGCTCTTCCAACTTTCTTTCAAAAAAACAGATAAAGAATGAATGCAGTGGGCATATAATCTGCAAAATATGGCAGAATTGGTAACAACTATGGTATGTTGAAAGTCCTCATTGAGAATGTTGCCGTCAGATGGAGGCAGGAAGGGGGAAAAATAGATTTAAGTTTTGCTGAGAAGGAAGTCATGAAGAGTACTGATGAAATAACTGAGGCAGAGGAGAAGAGGTGGGATGGAGAAACATGGAATAACACTACTTAAAACGAGCTTTTTATCAATATTTCTCAATATATTTACTCCATGAGTAAAGGTTGTAAAAGGCAAGTAAAAACATAAAAAGTACAAATATATGAAAAATATAAGCAAGGAAAGGAAATGGAAGGCAGAAAAGAGAGGGGGAAAAAGAAAAGTGAATATAGGCTACTTAAAGATTAAAACATAATTTTTAGGATTTTTTGTGTCATTTTTATGACAGAAAAGTGAAAGGCCTTTAAGTCTTCTTTAAGCTGTTTTGAACCAGTATTGGTTTGGAGATGGCTGCTAAGCTTGAGTGTTCTGATTGAATATTTACCAGGATCTGAATTACATAATATGCTGATTGAAAGGGCAGCAGCACTTTGTTTCAGTAAAATAGTACATGGGAAGGACACATTATTCAGGACAAACAACTCTATGAAGGAAGTCAGTGCTGACATTATGCCAACACCACGAGGACAGGTAGTCCACAGAAACTACACATTTTGCACAATTCTATTATGTTAGAAATTTTCATGCAGCTTTTCATATGTTATATATTTTAATGTCTTTTAGAAACTCAGTGATTTCTTAATTATGTTTCTAACAATGTTTCTGTCTATTCTGACTTCTCATAAACCAACAGTTCCATAATCCATGATTCTTAGTTTGCCAGATTCCTATGCATTTCCGAGAGTGATGTTATTTCTCTTAGCCGTGATGAATGGTAAGATGAATGACTGAAAAACGCATCATTAGTTGTGGATATGTTATTATCCAACTCATTTTTCTGAACATTTTGTGTAAGCAGAAACTATTTCAGAGTTAGATTATCTTCCTAAAATACTTGCTTGAGACTGTTAAGGACGTTGCGAATGCCAAATTCCATAACCAGCTGAGAAGATCTACTGAGAATCATGTTACTTGGACAGCTAGCAAATGCTGAGAAAATGCAAGGATTTCATTACCCACCAGGCTGTAATCTTATTTTTTAGGGAGCATGTACCTATTTGCAAGTACATAGGTATGTGTAGTGTTGGAGGCAGTCAGAGATGATGGGAGGCTCCTCTGTCAGGTGACATTAAGGCATTCGTGTATCAAGCAGGATTAGTAGAAGCAAATCCTCAATCTCCTTGTGTATTTATGTATTGATCTGCAGAGTTCAGAATCTGATCTAATCGCTTCTTCTCGAGAATAACGATGTTAAGCTGTGCACATCACAAAAATATTCTCCCTATAGATTCTCCACTAAGGTTGGAATTGCTCCGCCTAACCGCAAGCGCCAAAAAAACCCTTTGTCAGATCAAATTCCCTCTGTAATCGTTGGCTAGAAAAGGGCCCTTTCAGAGGGAAACTCAACCTGCCCAACACCTGCCCCACCAGCAGTCTCCATTGTGCGAAGAGCAGGCCAAGCACCGGGCCTGCACTTGGGCATGTCAGTTTTGCCCCTAGCATGTCTCTCAAATCTCACAGCTCCTGATACATACATGGTTGGGATACAGGAATGCATTTAGAACTAGCCAGGTAGTTGTCCTCCATATTCTTTATTCATTATTACTTATTATATTTCATACCTAGTAGAAGATGAAGGCAGGAGAAATTTTCATTTGCTGTTGAGTAGTACTCTCCAGAATGCATGGTGAATTTTAGCCTAGTAGTTTCTTCCCTTCAGCTCTGCTGCTTGGAAACTTTATTAAATCAAAACCACATTTGGTGCATCCCGATGCCTTGGTAATGTAATATTGTCAACTAAATTCTAATACAGTCATGCACTCATCATAAAAACAAAAAACACCCTCTGAGATGCCAGGAAATCCTGCTGCCCTGTATTGATTTTGGTTCAGCAAATACCTCAGAACACAAAGGCCTGCCCAGGTGCCAGGGATACCAACTCTGTGCTGAAGTGGGAGGGTGCCCACAAAACCAGCATGTGCTTTTGTTGCTTTTCTATTTTATCCCTTAGAAAAATGAAGCCTTTCTCGCCCTTGAGGATTTGTCATGATCTTGAAGGAGGAATAGGTGTTTCATGCATGACCAGATATGGCGCTTTCCAAAGAATACAGCTCATTCACTCATGTCAGCAGGAAACTAAGAAAATTACAGTGTGAAATTCTTCATGCTTTGGGTATATAGTGTGCTATAAACTGAGTGCTAAAGGGAATTTTTTTTATAATTTTTTTTTCACTGAACAGAGAAGCAAGACAGCAATGTCTATCCCAGACACTTCTTTTGTAAACTCCACATTTCTTTTAACTTCTTAAAATGACTGAAATTCCTGTCAGTATGTCAGTTGTTTTCCTTGCTTCTATCACAGTAAATAACGCAAATATTGATGCCATCCAATTAATTACATCTCTTCTTAATGACTCCTTGATTTTTTTCTCTGTGTTTTTATGTACAGAGTTATACTGGCACGTTTGCTAGCACACACAAAAGGCCAATTATCACACACATCCCTAGGGCCACACTGCAAACGTCTACTACTCCCTCTCAGTTGTTTTGGGTTCCTGCTGCAGCATCTAAGTATGAGAGAGCAGCAAGAAAGTCAAACCCACTGTTACTTTGGGCTTCCCAGCCTAGGTGCCTACGTGGTCAGTGAAAACGTGGCAAAATCTCCTCCCATCTGGCACTCCAAGTGTTCTCTTAAAGTGAAGAACCAGAGGAATGTCCCAAAATTGTCATGGGTGCAACAGAAATGCCCTCAATATTGGTGCTTACTAGCAAATAAATAGGAAATATTCATGGAATGTGTTTTCATGGAAATACTACTGCTGGGCTTGGGTTAAAGAGCTTATTTTTTCCATCTTGTTTTGACAAGGTGCCAAGGGGATGTCAGGAATGGAGGTCAAGGGGATATGACATCAATTATTTTTATTGAATTACAGCATGCAGGACACAGGACAAAAACTCAAAACAAAATGACAGAGCAGATGAGAAGGGCAAGGACAACGTCTGCGTTACCAAACGGAGTGGGGCGAAAGGAGCAGATCCACAGAGAGAAAGGGCTATGACAGCAGAGCAAGTCACACCAGGCAAGAGCTTAGTTTCAAACGCATGGGCTGGGTACAAACCAACACACACACGTGTGACTGCAAGAGGTGTCCTTGATTCCTTTTGGGCATGACCAAACTCCACACAAAGACTTGATTGCTTTTGGAAGCAGAGCATCCAGAGCCTTCCACAGAGCATGGAGTGAAGGGATGCGATTGTACAGCAAGAAAAGACGAAGGGAACAAGAAAGAGGGAATAGGATTTGACTACATGTGTTTTTTTGTCTTGTTTTTCAACCACTAGTGGTGTCTTTCAGCAACCAAAGGTCTTAAAACTATGCGATTTCAGGGCATATAGCTGATTGAATGCAGATATCAAAAATAGGGAACAATCAGTGGAGGCAAAACTAACATCCCAAGTGTGTCTCTACTTCCCTCCACGCAGGGGAATCACTGCAGACCACAGTGTTATTGGCACCTCAGCTACGACTGAGCCATATGGAAGGGCTCTGGAATATGTATTAAAAAGTAACACACTATACAGACAGCCAAATCACTGCGGAACGTGTGCCAGGATTCCTTGAGGACCCTGTATGTGCGCAGGGTTGTGCTCCTACCCTTGCTGCGTTTTTAGGGCTTTATTAAAAGCCCAGATGTAGCTGGCGTGTCAATTTTCCCCAGTGTTGAAATATCCAAAATGCTCTGTGTTACTTTCTGGCTCTTCTGTTGACTCAGTGTTATCATTTTTTTCCCCTCCCATTATACAGGATCCAAGCACCCCATTTTGTGAGAATAAACAGAGTCTGCACATTTAATTGGAAAGAACTGCGCTTGGATCGTTCCATGCCTGAGATGAGTTTCCCAAACTCCATGGAGGCTGCAAAAATTAGCTCATACTGAAACGTGAGGCCAAAGCAACCAAATCCTAGAGGAGATGGACTAAAAACTGAGGAGGTTTCTAAGAGGTCGTAAATGGCAGAACACTAAGCACAGAAAACAGAGCAGATTTTCATGTGTACTTGCTTTGCGATCGCAACCAACTGGCTGCATCAGGCTAAAGCATCACTGCAAGACTTCCAGATAGTAAAAACTGGAAAGCACTAACATGGAATCGCAGAATGGATACGTTCAACCACATTGCTTCCAAAGAATCTGTGTAGTCCTTGCTCACACCCTCCATCGAGCCTTCTGATCTAATCTTCATTTAGGTGAGTGCTGATTGCCAAAGGCGTCTTGAGTGCAGCAAATATCTGCCCGCTTCCAGCTTGATAAAACAAAAATACATACGGAGTAGTTGCCTTTTCATCACATTTAGGTCTGCCGTTTATGTTGCAAGTCCAAATCGTGCTGTGTTTACACAAAACTCCCATTTCTCTTTGTGGTTTCACAGTGAAGGATACAGTTATTAAGGAGCTGTTGTGCTTATTAGTAATTGAATTATTACTATTGAAATGCACCCTCTCTCATCCCCCTGTTTTCTTTGGCATCTTTAAGGCCCCTTACGTATGGGCTGGCCCATGACCATGGAATACGTAACAATCTCGGCACTTGGTGTTCCCTTCTGCCCACAATAATCCTTGTTGCGCTCAGGATATTAAATGTTTCCTCGGCTTGTACTTATCCCTCCAGGTGAGCTCATGCTCCGCTTTCTCCACTAAAAATAATTGTGCTTATAAACCTACTGGCAGATGTCTGCAACTTATCTCCTTATCACTGCAGAACATGCCTCATCTGTTCGCTGCAGCGGGGATTAGCTCTCGGGAGCCTCCCCGCCCCGGAACGCTCGAAGGGGAGGCTGAAACAGCGCCGAGAACGCAGCCGCTCGGACACCATTAGGCACCAGAGTGAACGCGGGGAGCGGGACGCAGCCGCCAAGGGGGAACGGCGGCCGTTAAGCGGCCGTTAACCGTCCCCGCCGCAGCGGCCACGCCCCTAACGGCCACCGCCCGCCCCGCCCCCGCGGGGCCGGAAGCAGCCGCCTCCGCGCCCCTTTCCGGAAGCGGCTGCCGCCCGTGCGCGCTCCCGCCGCCATCGGCGCGCGCTCCCGCGGCGGGGCGGCCGCTCCCTCCCTCCTGCCTTCCCTCCCTCCCTCCCTCCCGCCATCGCTGCGTCTGCCGCCGGCCTCGCCCGCCCGCCCGGCCCGCTCTGCTCCGCTCCTCCCCCGGCC
>JAUBOD010000256.1:485729-530377 GCA_032353885.1 Nothura maculosa | reverse complement strand
CGCGATGCCGTCGCCGCCGCCGCTACCTGCGCAGGGCGCGGCGGGGCCGCCGGGCTGCGGGGCCGGGAGGGAAGGAGGGAGCGGGGAGGCCGCGGCGGGAGGTGGCGGCGCCGCCGCCCTGGGCGCTCCCGCCCTGCCCCTCATGGAGACCGGCGGCCTCCCCCTCCCCGCTCTGGGTATCAGGCGATCAACGGGCCGCGCGCGACCCCCGTGGGCGCCTCTTGGCGTGGGGGCTGCCGCGAGTGGGAACATCGGGAAGGAGGGAGGGGAGGCGCCCGGGAGGAGCCTGCTCCGGCCTTTCTCCCCTTGGGAAGAGGGGTTTAAGGAGGGTTTTTTCCCTTCCCGCATTGCAACTTTCCCAATGGGAGGGCTGCATGTCTCCTGCTAGTGCCGTGTCGGGGTGGGACACGGAGAGATTTGCGCAGGGAAAGGAGAGGTGGCTCCCTGGTTTGTGCAGGGAAAGTGGAGCTGAGGAGAGAGGAGCTGCAAAGACTGGCGGGCGAAGGTGCTGCCCTGCTCTTGGTTATCAGTGGAATTAATAGTGGCCATGGCTCCATTCTTGGTCAAAAACCCAGTTTCTTCCGTTCAGCCCACTCATTCCTCTGTAGCAGGTGCCTCAAATCCTGCAGAGCTATGAGCGTTCTTAGAAGAATGAAGAGGAATTTCATGATATGTAAATCCCCAGTGTATATTTAAACCCTTGAGCTGTGCTTGAGAGGCGGCCTGTCAAACGCTTCTGCAGTAACCTCCAACATTGTCACCTCCGCCTTGCTTATCCTCACCCATTCTCTTCCCTGGATGAATGCGAGTGAAGGGCTGTTGCTCAAAGCAATCAATCCCCCTAAATGAGAACTCAGCTGTGGCGTTATATAAGCTGTAATTCTGAAAGAGTGAACATCAGGCGAGTGCCCTGCTGCCAGTCTCCCCTTTGTCATGTTCTTCTGAGCTTGAGGAAGGGGCAAGACCATCATTTTAGGGTGGGTAAGTCGGTATTTTAAGAATTGTGTGGACTTCGGCCATGTTCAGATACTGTCCTTACAGTTCAGATCTTTAAGGAGACGAGTCCTAACGATGAAGGAGAGAGCTAGATGTCTGCTAGCTGTGCGTGTACTGTAATCTCTGGGCATAAACTCTTTATGAAAATAAGCCGTAGAAGTAGCAGCCTGTACTTAAGGGGAAAGGGGGCAGCAGGGAGAGTCTCTGCTTCGTATTCAGTTTTGCTTCCTTAAGAGCAGTTTTGGTTTTAACCTCAGATAAGTCACAGTGACATGTAGTAGTGTTCTGTATCAAAGAATTATATAGGTACATTGTCTTGTTATGTGCAAAGTTGTTTGGCAGCTGCCTTTCAGCTGATTGCCAACAGTGTTATTCCTCCTGCAGCCTCCCTGTTGAGGAAGCAATAATTGGATAAGAAACATCTTGTAACTTGGATGAAGTTGGCTGTTTCGCCAGCCTCATGAGCGCGATAGGGCATGGGAATAAGTCACCAATGCCATGGGGAGGATGGTCTAGGTGGGGAGCTCTCCACCCCTCTTGGGAGCTTTTGCAACCAACTTCCACAAAGCTTCCAATGGCTCCAAGCTACTGAAATCCCTTTGCATCTCTATTGGAAATTGGAAGGGGGTCTAGTACAGAAGCCAACACACTTTGCCTTAGCACAGCCAGGTCAGAGACAGAACTGACTGCATTACCACAGAGGGGAGCTTAATCTCTGTCGCTAATGTTTCGTTTAGGGTTAGTTCTGTGTCTATCAAAACGGCTTAACATCTTTGAGGAAATAAATTGGTAGCACTGAGGGGTCCAAGCTCATGACATGTAAAGACAGCATAAAGTATAATGTAGAAGACTGAGGAGAACTCAAAACAAGCTATGCCTGAATCTGTTTATAATGGTAATATGGAGAGGAGCCAAGAATGCAAAGAGGGTAGCACAAACAAGAGATATGAGGAAGGCTGGTTGCATAGTAACTCTGCAATCACTGCTTCAGTGGGGTTGATGGTGCTTGTTTTGTGATATTGGCTCCTTGGTTCAAGCAATTACCACGTGCACCGAGCTCCGACCAGGGCAGTCCCCTTCGTGTGGTGTGGGTGTTTCCTCTCAAACAGTCCTGGGTGATGTGATGCAGCAGTGTCTGGTGCAGTGGCCCGCAAGGTTACGTTTAGAAATGGCATTTGAATGCTGTTTATGACCAAGCAAGTGCTTCTGCAAATTAAAGATTATGTGATTTTTTTTTTTTTTTTTTTTTTTTTTTTTTTTTTTTTTTTTTTTTTTTTGTAGTAGAACCAGGTACCTGTGTGTATTGGAACTCAGCCTGGTAGCCCTTTTGCTTTCTGAAATTCTAACATACCTCTTGGGTGTCACTGTTGGACTCCTCTTTAATTCTGGTCCTTGCCACCAGCAGCCTGAGCACACACACGTTCAGCACCCGCATGCAGGCGGGCAGAGATGTTTCGGTTGGCCTCAAACCAAGTACAGTGAGCATGGAAAGCTTCCAGACATGAAACTTTTATTAAGAGCGCTGAAAGGCAGCTATGGAGCCTGTTCCTTTGCTAGTAGTCCCACTGAAGCCCATCAGATAGGGCAGGGAGAGGCCAACCTTTCCCTTCAAGGCTGTTACAGCCTAGGTCTTTTGGGAAACTACGCTCTTTCCTGAAATGAAGTCGCTCGTTTCAGCAAGACTTCCCCCAGAGGGATTTATTTCAGACTTCCAAATGAAATAAATGGCATGGCCAGGATAAGAGTGTTGATGTGACAGGCCTGTGCAGGCACAGGTCACACCTCAGCGCGTGAGCTCATGCCTAAATAGGCTGACCCAGCAGCCCCGCTCAAAGCGGGGTCAGGAGAAGCTCCTCTGCAGCCACGGAGAACAAAGTGGGAGCGGAGTCGGGTGCCGCAGGAAAGCGCCCATTGTGTGTCAGGCTGTTCAGTGTGACACGAGTGAAATGCAAAACTTTGCCTGCCCAGCCAGCTACGCTGATTACACCTTGGTAGAACAGCGTGCAAATAAAATCTGAATCAGGATTTTATTTAAAGAAATCAAACTTTACATTGTGTTCTCTTAGCACCTGGTTTTTGCAAGGTCAAAATTTTTATTTAGCAAGATCCCAATTAAGAGGTTCTTATAATTCTTCAGTGAGTGATCCAGCAGGGTCATGGTCAGTAGCACAGTGGACATTAATACAGCTTGAACCCTCTGCCTGTTGTTATGGTTATACTTTTGCACACTCAGTTTTTGATGATTTTAAAGACTGTAATTTGATATTTGATGTTACAGTGTTGCGCTGTTCACACTGAATTCGGTGACAGAGGAGTGCTCTGTGCAGCTGATTTGTTCAATCATCTCTCCTTGATGCTTCAAAGTTTGGGGGAGGGCTGCTGCTGTTGGACTGCTCAGGCATGATGCCTTTGAGATGCCAGCTCATTAATATGAAATGGAAGTAGGATTTATAGGAAGGCAGCACAACTTAACCCTGTCGGAACATTAGAGTTCAGGCTTCTCCTTTATAACCTCCAGAATTGTCGTGCAGAAGTTAAGAGCAGATCTGTTGGACTGAATGTCATAATGTGCTATTTGTTAAGCAGGTTCACCTTCTAAAAAAGTTACTAAAAGCTATTGTTTTAAGGAAGAAAAGACGGCTCCTTGCAGCTTCCATCGTGGAACTACTCAGTGCAAGAACATGCCACGTAAGAAGAGGAAAATACACCCTGGAACTTGCAGAGATGCATTAAATGTTATTGCTTGATTGTTTTCCTCTCTTAGAGACTGCAAGAAGAGTAATAATAGCAGGGTTTAAGGAGACTGTGCTAGTATGAATTACTACTTTGACTTGCCTTAGTACTAATTTTGTTTTAACTGTAGTGCAACGTAGGGACATGGATACACAGGGAACCATTTTCTGAGTAGTTCATTTTTTTACAAGAATACAGACCTGTTTGCTTCAGAGCCATTAAAAGGATGCAATTATCCAAACGATTTTTCCAAGTGCAGATTTTTTCCTTTTGGGAAGAACTTGCGTGTTGGCCATGATTGCTTAACCCGAGTTATGCTGAGGCCATTGCTGCAATTTGCCCTAGGAGGGGTTGATTAAGTTCCAGATGTTGATCTAGGTAATATTTTGCTTTTGCTTAAATGTTTTGGATGCTAAGACTTAATCTCTGCTTTTCTGTTGCTTTGAGGGGAGAAAATTAACTTCTATCCAGTATATGTTGCACTTGAATGTCTCTGTATGTTGCTGAAGAATCCCGTTGCGACTGGTATTGCTTGTGGTGACACAAAGGGACTCCTGATCTGTGGATGTTCTTCAAGAGGTTGGAAGTTGATCCACAAAAAATCTCTCTGTGTTTCCATGCAGCTGGCTCTCGCACAGCGAGGGAGCATCCCTCCCCTCAGTGTGCATGTAGTTGCATTACTTTTACTGGTGGTTTTACTGTTAAAAACCATGGTTTTGTAGAGCAGCTGCTCACAAAATGCTTATGTTTCTGAACTCCTCTCCTTCCCGCTGCCATAGAGTAGACTATGAAACGGTTTGTGGAATTACTCAAAAATATTGGGAGCCGCTTTTTGGGGGGATAGTGAGATGGGGTTTTGTTGTTGTTGTTTTGTTGTTTTTGAGAAATTCCTTTGCTGTTTCTTTAACATTTTTCCTTCAGAACCTAGTAACAAAAAGTATTCTCTTTGGACACCTCTTTTTCTGGCACATGCTGAACTTCCCAAGTTGAAGAGCATCTATTTTCCTTAAGATTAAATAAAGGTTAGTTTATATCTGTGCTATTCTGTCTGTTGCAAAGCTTGAGCTTATTAGCTCTTGCTTTCCAAAGACCTAAAGGAATTAAATAATCCAACAAATCTAACCCAGAATTTGGAGCATGTGAACAACACACACACGCAATGTAATTGAATTTCTTCAGACTCAGAAGAACATTGCAAAAACAGCTTAGGGATCTTACCTACAGTGTGGAAAAATTGAAGAAAACTACTCATGGCTTGAGGAGCAGTGCTTTATATTGTGATGTTTTTAATTGTGATGTATCGTAATGTTTTTAATGAGTTTTATTGCAATTTTAGTTAAGACTTTCTTTGCATGTGTGCAGAAAAAAAGCCTAATCCTTCAAGGAGGAATTGAAGCAGAAGGAAATTTGCAGCCAAATATGGGATTTTTGTTTTAAATATAAACAGGTCAGCATGACACTGATGGCCGTAACTAACTCAGGCCAACTAGCAAAGTTACTTTGAGATTTGTCAGGGAGTTGACTGATTTTTTATTTTTTTTTTTAAATCATTTCTGTTTTTCAAAAGATTGAGATCTTTCCCATTGACCTTTAAAAACATTTCAACAAAACTAACTTTTCCGTATTTTTTGTGGGTATTCAGCCTATATATTTATTAAGGAAGGAAAGAGAAGGAAAAAGAAACCTCTGTGAAGGGAAGGGAGAAACTGTAACATTAGCTTCTGGTTCTGTGCAGAACTGGCAATATTAGAAATGCTGCTGCTGAATTGAAGACATGCGGGTGATAAGCTAGAAATAAAATGGTTTTGTAAGTGTAGCAGTTGTGAAGATTTTGTAGGCCAGAGGACATCCCCATATTGCTCCATCCAACATCAAAAGGGGATGAGGTCACACACGCTTCCTACTGGAATTGAGATGTTCTTGAGTTCAGAAGGGAATACAGCTCACACTTGCTAGCGCTTAGTGTTGCAACCTGGGAAGGATTAAATCTGTTTAAAATGTTGATGAAGATCCTGGATTTCACCAGATATCTGGAGTAATTCTTCCCTGGAGGGGCTCACCCTTAAGAGAAGCTGGATGTGAAATGTAGAAATGCTGTTGTGGCTCTCATGTTGCATTATGTGTCTAAAAGCATCTATATTGATAGGGTTTCAGGCCCATCTAGTGATGGGCAGTAAGGTGCCAGCCTCACTGGTGGCTTACCTAAAGTCCCTTTCATTCAGAGGGTGATTAATCAACTAATTTTCTGTTGCTTATCTGAAAAGCTTGGTAAGTGCTTCTGTGGATTGCCCAGGTGAGCCAAGAGGAAAATCCTGTTTGCTCCTGGATTCAGAAATGAATGCATGGCTACATATTTTAATTGTGAAGAATATTTTTAAATAGCTTGTGCTGTTAACACTTCAAACTTAGCACAATTTTATTATTTTATGTCATTTAAGAATTCTGCAGTTTTATGACATAGGAACTCAAGTGAGAGCAAAAAGCAAACCCTTAAAATTATTTCTGTGTTCTGAGAACATTCAGCTTGGAAATGACTTCCTGTGACCCTGGATGGAATAAAAATTTAATCCTCGTTCTTTTAAGCAGGGCAAGATGAAAAGCGCTTTGCCCTACTCCTGAATGTGGAAGTTGATAAATTTACTGGAATATTTTAAAAAAAGAAAAAGTGCAAAGATTGTGGATCTTGTTGATTTTTAGTGACTGCTTATTTTATGCTCCTAATAAGTAAAGTAGCCATAAAACTCCACCATTTACCATACATTGAACTAAAAGGAAATTAATTGCATGATTGAGGCTTTCAAGTTTACTAGATTGTCTGTCCTGAATTTTCAGCTGACAGATGGATAGTCTTGAGCTGAACAACCTCTGGAAGATGAGAGGGATGAGGCCGAGCTGTGTTCCAGTTCCCCCAGGTTGTGCTGCCGTCATTAACTCCAGCCCTGGAACCACCTGTGTCCTTGAGTCACCCGCTCCGAAGGTCAATTGCAAGTCTGGGTGTATTTGCAGACCCGGCTCGTTCAGTGAGTCACCCATAATGAAATCTTCCTCCCATGAATAAAAGAGAAAAATCAATAGGATGTTAGGAGGAGCAAATTGGGCTGCATCGTAGGTAGTCTGGAAGGAAGAATTCACCAGAACAAATATGGCAGCAAAAGTAGCTCTTTGGGGATGATGCTACCAAAGAATACGTGAAATTTGTAGTGGGATGGTATGAAATTATTGAAAAAAAAACTTAATTTGCCAAGTCTGATCTCACTAGTGAAGTTTATTTGCTGTAGCTGGATAATTCTGTGGAAGATTCTGTGGAAGAATAAAAGGTGGGGTGTTTTTTTTGTTTTTTTTTTTTGTTTTTTTTTTTTTAAATAAAAATCCCCAGCGTGCTCCAATTTTATTAGGTCCCATTTTGCTGGCGTATTGGTGCCTATTGTAGTGAGAGAGAGCCCTGGCTTGTGCTTGTGAGGAGGAGATGGACTCTTTGGTGGCATTTGCTTCTCGGTGTCTGCTACTTGTGGCTAGGCCAGGGTTCTAGCCTTGGTAGGGAGCTTCTCCCCACATCCCTCATTGCCAGAAGCCATCAGCAAAACGTGAAGGACGGTGTGTTTGCTACTCTGCTGCTGCTGGAGCTTCAGCTGGGAGGCAGTGCCTGCCTCAAAACCCCTTTATCTGAAAGCTTAAACTCTTTCTATGTCAAGAATTTCATAGGAGTGTTATTGAACAAGGCTTCTGTGTTCACACTGCCTCTACTAATGCTGTGAAGGAATGTCAGGGTGTCCATGTGATTTTTTCCCCCCCCATTCCCACCCCATAATATTATATGACTGGCTAATGAGGCGAAATCAGTTGTTTTGAGCAGGATAAATTCTCTAGGTGCTTCACATCAGGACTTGTATCACAGTGAAGAGAGATGGATATACAGCAAAACCAGACTGCTTCTAACCCCTGGAGTATATGGATGGTTCTCGCTGCTATAGGCTGCCTAACTGAGTTAGTGCAGCTGGTGAAAACCCGAATAGGGACTTGCTGGAATTTGGCAGGTACTGTTTGCTCTCTAAGGAGAAAGTTACCTGCCCTGTCAGTAGAGCAGTAAAACGCTTCAGCGGGAGCTGCACAGTTATAGAGCGTGGATCTCCATTCTCCTTTTTGACCTTAATCTATGAACATTCACTTTTTCTTTCCCCTAGAAAATGCACATCTGACTTACTGAACTTCTAAGTTAAAAGTACGGGGTTGTTGACAATAAATGGGGTATATATACTCAAGGAAAAGAAAATGCTTTATGGACTTGTTTCTGGGAAACTTAGATTTTTTTAAATATGTCTTTTGGAAGCTGCCTTTAAACTTTCAAGACTACTGTGTCGAGTCACACCAGTACACGTGTTTTAAATCCTCCTTATGTTTGTTTAGTTAATGTTGAAGTAGTTCTAGGCCTACTGGGGCAGGAAGGGCACACTGCTGTGGCTGAGATTTATTTGGTCAATTTGAATTTGACCAAAAAAAGAAGAAAAAAAAAAAAAAAAAAAAACTTTCCAAACAATGAATATGGTCAGAGCAACTTCTTGGAAGCGGAGCTTTGGAACTGCCTTTAAAGGCAGATGTTAAGGCTCGTGGTGACGTGTTATGGCTCGTGCTGTAAGCATCTTCCAGGGAACCCCATTTCTGCTGCTTTCCAGAATGGCTGGAAACGGCAGCTCTAGGGAAGCGTGAGGCGTGACTTGTCACGGTTGGAAATCTTGGCATCCTGAGGTGCTTCCCTGTGCTCAAAATGCCGAGTGAAACGCCTGTGGCCGGTAAGTTTGGGACACCCCTTTAGCTGTGTCCCTGAAGTGCATCCCGCAGTTCTTTACCTTCATGGCACTAACCTGTGCCTCTGAGATGGTGATTTTGTTCTACTAAAATTAATCCTCGGGGGCTATTGTCAATTGCATTTTATTTTCTAAAAATCTGGTTTTGCCCAAAAGCTCCATGTAGCTCACAATTGGTAGCTGCTTTGCATAGTGTCTCCCATGAATATAGCTTGAATTTCTTCAAGGGTTTTGATAAAGGATATTCAGTATGGGGGCCTCTTTACAGAGGTCCCCCTGTTCTATTTTAACCTGTTCTTCCTTCTTGGTTCTGCTTATACCAGAAAATGCCCTGTAGTACCACAGTTGTCTTCCCTGCCTCTCACTCTTCCCTAGATGAACCTGCAAGTCTTTCAAGTCGATAACTTAGACTAGGCAAAAGGTTGGTCTTCAACCACGACTGCTGTTATTGCTGATTCCCTCCTTGTGGTACACAGTGTTTTATCAATACCAGTTGTGCATCCTGTGCAGTCTGGATGTGTGTGGCCGTGTTCTCAGAGAAGGCACGACAGACACTGGGTGCTAAAGCAACACTGCAGCTCAGTGCTGAAGAACCAAGTTCCCTGGGGACAACGTGCAGTGACAGAGGGTGCCACCCATGTAACGGGTTTGGAGCAGAAACAGTGCTCTTGACTTCCATGTAAATGTGTATATTTCAAAAACTACTTCATGGAGTAGCTTCAGCCACTTGAACTATGACAATAAACTTAGTACAGAAGTTAACATCAAGACTCTGCTCCAGTCTACTGCTTTTCCTGCCTATTCCTCTGGATCAGGACAAATAAGACATTGCAGGTGTATAGACGTCTTCTAGAGATTGCATAGGAGCCTTCACATAATATATTGAACATGGGGAGTGTTGAGCAGTGCTCGATTATATTTGAACCAAGGGAAGCAGTCTTGCGTTTGCCTTGGGTTTCCACAGCCCTTATGCTGGGGCTGCTGCAGTCCTGCTTTCTCCATGCTCAGCCATGTGATTTTCTGGGCTTTTGATGCCAGCAGCCTTGTTTAGGTAGCTGATCCGCCCAGAAACCCGTGCAGGTTAATCTTTAGCCAGAGAGGCTTTGGGACTGATTTTGCAGCTGGCTGCTGCAAGTGCCAGCGCTGCTGACAGAAGGGCACGGGAGTATTGGGCAGTGAAGGGCTCAGTTTGTATCAGCCTTACAAGCACACAGGCTTGAGTGTCATGCGTTTTGTCAGCTCTTTCTGGGAACAATGATGTAACTCGTTCATTTTCTTTCCAGAACACTGCAAGATTTTCAATCTTAAGACCTTGATTTTGTCCCAGAATGTATTTGCTGTTCAGTTTGTCAAGTTTTTTTGTGCCATTCTGTATGGCATTAGAGAAACTTCTTTCAAGTGCCTGCCCAGAAGTCCTCATGCAAAAGAGGCTTTTTAGTAACAAACTGATGCCTTAAAACTTACCTAAAATGTATGGAATACATCCTTATTTTCACTGGAGAAGCTGCTGCTTAATTCTTGGCTACATCGAGGAACTGGCAGTAAGGTTGGGTTGAACCTTGGGAAAGCTGCAGGACGTTTGCAAACTTGTCTCCAGTTTGTTTAGTGACTTGCTGGAGGAATCCTACTCTTGTCATGTGGTTTCAAGAGCGATAGAGCTGCTGGAATGTGGTGAGCACTGCTCTTTGTAGCAGCAGGATGTAACTTGTAGGAAGGATGTGGCTTCAGGTACGTGAGAGCTCCCAGGGTGGCTCCTCCCGTTTCGGTGCCTGCGTAGCCTGCACGGATCCAACTACAGCCTTGCCCGTTCCCAGGAGAAACTGGAAATTACAGCGTTCCGCTGCATCAAGAGATTTGCTGCTGCTCTAGGGTTGAACTCAAGTCAGCTGAACTCAGTGCCTTGTTGTAGCAAAGGGGAAGTCACTTCTAGGAAATTCATTTTGCCATATGGGAAACACAGATCCCTTTAGGAGCCTTGGGAAGGAGTTCCCCGGGACGTTGGCTGTGGTTTGATAACTGTTTGCTAGAGTCATGGGAAGCAGTGACAAACACCTGGTTTGCAGTCAAACAGGTTCACATCAAAGGTCTATTTTCAGGAGAAAGGAAAGGCCAATGCTGCAAAAGTGTTTCTGACTTCCTCCTGTGCCGAGGTGCAGAAAGTCTGTTTCTTTGCCTAAACAGATTGGTAAGTTCCAGGGTAGTTTGCCTTAAAAACTTGGTTTGATTTCTTCTTTCTTGAGAGTACTATTTAGAATCTGTAGTGATTGTTTAATTTTGTTTTTGAAGTATTTGTTTTACCTTAATACAGTGTTCACAGAGTACTCAATTTATGACAGTTAAAGCTCTTTTATTCCAATAAAAGCACAAGTCAAATTTGAGACATGGAATGTCACTTATTAAAATACTGCTGATCTAACCTAAAAAGCTTCCTTGCTCTCCAGTACTTGAAACAGCTGGCATCACGTATCCCATCCTATGTCCTCGTGTGTCCCATCTATTTCTGGGCCATGGGTGTTTCTGCTGATGCAGCTTGGCTATTGTAATTGGAAGCAGCTGTTAGGAGGGGTGACACGCCGGGCTCTGCTGGCTGCCTGTTGCCTCCCTCCTTTTCCAGGAATATTTTTGTTGCAGGCAGATCTGAGTCATTCCTGAGGCATCTTCCCGATCTTCCACATGCAGTGAGCTGCTCCGGGCTGGTCATTCTCTTGCCGTGTGTTCTCCAGCACTGCTGTGCTCATTTTAACCAAACTTCTAGACAGGATGAAAAAGGAAGCAGCTGCGTGAAATTGTGATCTTTTAATAATAGATAAGGCTATTGCCTGATGGGCTCTGGAGACCTGAAATGTATTGACCCACTTAGATATAAATTTCTCTTCTGTACTTTTCCTGAGAGTGCCGAACTTGAAGCTCATAGACCGGGAAGCAAAACAGTACTGTGAATTGATTTGCAGGAGCTGAGAAACTTCAGAGACTGCTCAAACTCACTTTAGAAAATGGAGTTACTGTCAAAACATACCATAAATATTCAGAATAAGATGAAAAAATACAGCAAACATTTGCAGAGTTGGGAGGTTATCCCTGCATGAGCAGGGGGGTTGGACTAGGTGATCTCCAGAGGTCTCTTCCAGCCTCAACCACTCTGATTCCTTGATCATGCTAAACATAAGGAGAATAGTTAAAATGCTAGTTTCTACAATAAAAATGGTGTTTAAATATTACTGCTAGCTAGGTCATTAGCTATTAGTATTTTTTCTGTATTATGTGCTGGTGCAGATATAACATTTTGCCTTCCTGGAAGTCTTTAGGTCAAACGGTACTGTGTGTTCTTCCTAATTTTGTCCAGTTAGCACATACATTTCAACTGAATCATTTGTATCCTTCCAAACTTACCAAACTTACTCTCCCCGATGTGATGACCAGGTAAATGCAGGTGCTGTGAAGCACCAGTGCTAACTGATGCTCTTCATAGAAACAGTCCGCAGGGAAGAAAGTTGTTCTTCCTAAGAGTGAGTGCTCGGGAATGAGGTTAATATGGCAGTCAGGCAAATCTTCATGTAACCTTCTGGTAAAGGGAAGGAGACAAAACAACCCGGCTTTGACTTTGATGCCTTCGTTTTATGAAGGCTGTAAAAATGCCAGCACTGGGGACTGTTCTGCAGCTGAAGGAAGGCGCTGCCGACTCTACTTAGCAACTGGGATTTGTTATCCTGCCCGGAGCACCTGCCTTGGAGCAGGAAGGCACGACTGGGGCACGGAGCAAGAACATGAGTCTGCCTGGTCACCTGCTCTGTTCTCCCGGGATGTTTTTGCTGTTGGCTGGTTTTGGCTGCACTGCAAGGTACAGGAAGGATTGGAGCTCTTGGGTATGTGACCGGTCCCCTAAGTTTTAGGAAAAGCAGCCGCTCGGACAAGGGGGACAAATCTGTGTGAGCAAAAGGAAAGGAACTGACGTGAGCTCATGATCTCAGCTGTCTTTGGGTTCGTGTAGGGATATCTTTTGGGTTGTCCCTGTTGCAGATCCCTTTTAATGTGGGAGTAAACATGCACCACGTGTATAGCAGGGGGATGTGACAAACAAGCGGCACAAACCTGAACAGAGCAGGTTTCAACCTGTTGTTTTAGAAGAGATTGCTCTGTAAGAACAAGTCATTTCCAAGGAAGATATGAGAAATAGGACGTGTTCAGAGGTTTTATTAGGAGAATTCTGCTGAATTTGACCAGATGAGTGAGATGTAAAAAAAAAAAAAAAACATATATAAGGCTTTCTCACCTTATTTAAGCATATTCCTATGTATATTTTGGGTCTCTTGATTTGGTAGGCTGAAGAAGTAGGTGGGACAACAAAATAAAAGGCTGATGTTGTAGGGAAATCAAAGATCCCTATTTCAGTTTCTTCTTCCCTACCATGTGTTTGCAAAGATACCCTGCCTGAAAACATTATCCTTATAGATGCAAGCCTGTTTTCATGCACCTGGTGGGCATAGCTGCCTCTGCGGACCTGGATGACCGTTCTAAGACCTTATACAAATAGTTAACGTGCTGCTTGTGTTGCTTTATTGCCCACATTTCCTCTCCTATGGACAGGAGCCCCAACCACCTCCCTGCTCTGGTTCCTGGAACTGCACATTATGGTTGAGCCCATTGGGGAATGGAAATGACGTCGTATTTCTCATTGTGGTTCTTGTTGTGGTGTTATTTCTCTGGAAAAGATACAGTTGCTGCAGGTAGAAGCTACTCACTCAATGGGCAGCAATTTTACACCTCTGGCCACAAGTTCCTAGTGCACTAGAGAATGATCTTAAAAGGCATTTTGCTGCCTCCTTTTCTCTCCCTGGACCACTATTGGACAAGGTGCCATTGCTGATGCTCACATGAATTAGAATTGCTTCTCCTACACTTCTCACTTAATGGAATCGCTCCCCAACCTGGCTCTGCAGAAATGTTCCAGCTGGAGACCTGTCATTGAGTGGAGCTCGGTGGTGTCTGCGAGCAGATCCTGAGGCTGCAGGAGCTCAGGGGAGAGCTGCTTCCTTTGGCTCTGCAGCCATCTGGATTCACCAGTTCGTGCCCTTCTTTGCTCTGAGGGAACCACAACTGGTGCAGGTTGGATGGTCCCTTGTCCTTCCATGTGGAGGGATAATATAAGGTGAGCTGGCTTGGCTTTCACATCCTTGGCTTTCACATCCTTCCCCACTCCTTGGACTGCACAGGGAGTTGTTTAAAAATAAGCCTTTTGTGCCTGTCCTTGGCTTTATTGCAGGGGTGGGGATTGCAGTGAAAGGGACCTGCATAAAGGGCTCGTGTGGCTGCGGCTCCACCCAAGGGTGACACAAGCCATGGAGCGAGGAGCTCGTGTCCGCTGCCCACCCCAAACCAGTGCCGCACGGCAAAGATGGCAAAAAATAATCCCAGTGCACGTAATGTGAAAGTATCCTTGGAGCTGGGCATGACGGGGCTCTTGCCAGTCCTAACTATGATGTAGAACAGGTAAAGAAGCTCTAGCGATGACCAAAATTTATGCTTTTTGTGAACACTTGTGAAAGCAGGACAAACTACCTCAATTTCGAAGGTAGAAAAAGTTACTCGAAATGAAATGCCATGTCCTGTACCTTACTATTAAAATTAGAGCCTACATTCCACTTCTCTAGAAGCGTGTAGCCGTAGTTTGAACCTTTTCTCTTTGAAGGTCTCTCCTCTGTGGTGGGACACTTGCCTTGAAGCAGCTGCTCTGGAAGGAGCGTCGCTTGCTCCAGACCACGCTGGCTTGCCTGGTTTGTAGCCTCTTTCTCTCATCACCTGGTCTGCTGTTCAGCTGGCCTGAATTTTGCCAGCATAATATCTTTTTTCTGGATCTCGAAGCTCTCAAGAGCAAGCTGACCCCACTGAGCCTCATCCTTTCACAAAATTACAGTATTTATGATGAGCTTATCATTTAGATGTGACGTATGTGGTGGGTTGAAGTTCTGCTGTCTTCAGTACCTTGCTGCAGAGTTGCTCACTGACAGTTATTGATGACTGGGTGACTCACGGTACTGCTGGGACTGGTTGGGCCAGTTCTTTTTAATTCCAAGTTTCTGTCTTTGGCTCCACCTCTTAGGCTTCCTTGCAAAGATGTGATCAAGGCTTCGAAAATGCTTTGTTTCCAGACAATGTTTCTGATTAGAGGACATACAGTGGAAAGGAGCACCTGCACTAACCTGTGCATTTATGAGGATCTTCCTGCCTGGACATGGTTGTTTGGACCTTTCACAAGCAGAAGTGTTGACTGTTGCAGAGAGTAGGGAAAGGGGCAGTTTCTCAAGCTACTTTCTTGCACAGAGTCTTCCTAGCTGAACTGGAGCTTTGGATAAACTTGGGGTTTCCATGTTGGCTAGTCTCAAAAGACTAGGTTAATTCACAGGTGCAGCAGAGTATTGTGGCTTCCTGCTTAGTAAGGTAAGTGCAGGGCATTGATGTAACCCAAACTTGTCAAATGGAGCTGTTGCCAGTTGAGACCTGGAGTTCAGAGGAACGGTGCCTTATGTTACCAAATGTGGATTAAAAAGCAGGTTAGGCTGATGTTCCCAGTCTGTCTCTCCTTTTGAGAGAGGAGTGTGAAGACTGAGAGAATGTGGAGTAGCTCCAAATGTGGTGCAGTAGTTTGAAAGGACACAGAGCTCGGAGCGGTTTCCGTGTGCTCGGACTCCCTCTTGAGTGAAAAGAAAGAAAGTTTATTTAGGCCCTGATGGTCAAAGTGCAGTCTTGCTTGTGCTTAGTCTTAGTGTTTTTAGCCCCAGTTAGCTCTGTTGCTTCTCCACTGCGTGTCAGGAATTAGTGCTCCTGCTTGCTCATGCTTGGATCACTCCGATAACTTTCTGGGAAAAACAATTTAAGCCACTTAATTTTCATTTGTGTTTTCCAAATTCCTTGACAGCCTCATGAATGGTGTTTCTGACAGGATCCAGAGAAAGCTCTTCCCATAGGCAGCTTCCTATGCTCCGAAAGGTCTGGCTTAAGCAGTAATGAAGCTTGAGCTGACCTGCTTTTACACCAACTGTCTCAGCTGCTGATGAAACTTAATGACAGACTTTGCCACCAAGTCTAAAGATTTGTTGTGCTTCTCATTCGGATGGTTTCAACTGCACACAGCGGATGGTTTGTTATACTAGAGCATGTAATTATGGTAGGAGGTTGTCACATAAGGACATGGTAAAGGTAATGGTCACAAAAGGTAATGGTCTCCTGTTGCCACACTGCGTTGTTTGATGCTTCTATATGTACTTCTAAATATAGCTGAACAATGCTGTCGTCTGAATGTGGGGTTGCTGAGCTTTCTAATTACCAGCATTTAAGTAGCGTTTGGTTTTTAATTGCTAATACAAGCATCTCTTGTGTTTTGCAGCCTCTAATGTGGAAATTGTTGTACGTCTTGGATCTGAGTGCTTGTTTTAGCATTAAATCTTAGGAAGATGGTATTTCCTTGCATATCTATATGGTGACTTTCCCATGTTTAAAAAACTGTGCTAACTATTTATAGACCAACATGTTCTGACTTTAATACATACGGGAATATATCCAGTGGAGTAGGTAAGGAATGAAAGGAAGCAATAGAAAGAAAATGGTTGGAACTCTGCTGAAATAACAACATGATATTTTTTTCCATTTTTTCCATTATTTTTCCCACGCGTGCACATACACATTGGGTTGTTTGTGCACTAACCATCCTGGAGCCCTTTGATGTAGGGGAGGAGCAGAGCTCTGCCCTCCGGCAAGCAGGACAGAGCCGTCTCTTGCAGGTGCACAGACCCACAGCGTTTGCAGGCTGAAAGGCCAAGCTGAATCTTTCCACTCTGCCTGAACTAGATTATCCTTTCGGTTTGCTGATTGACTCCCCAAAACCGGATTATTTTTAGGATGTAAATGACCCATTTGCCTGGTTTTCTCTCCACGGAAAAAGTACGCTAACCGAGCCTTGTTGTTGTTTTGGTCGTCTCTTTGTGCCTGCTATTTAAACTGGAAATTCCCTCAAATGTCTGTTTTCCTTCCCCTGCAGCTGTCATCTCTCGTGTTTGCTTGAATGATGTTGACTCACTGTGCTTCTCTGCTTCGAACGTTGCTTAGTAAAAGCTCACAAGAATTCTGGACAAAATCTGTGCCTCGCAAGGCAAACGTCCCATACAGAAATGTAAAGCTCTTCCCCTCGTCACTGTGGGATGCTGCACAGCCACCCGGCTCCTTGCCAAACAGCCAAGGCTCTCCTTGCTCTCCACACAAAAAGGATAACGATTCGTGGAGTGGTTCCTGGCAAAACAACAACAACAAAAAGCAGGAAATAACAAAACTGGAATAACAGTCTTTAGATATGTGGGGATTTAACCTGAATCTGTTTGAGCAACTCCATTGAGAGAGTCTCCAGAGGGAGAGAGGGGAAAAAGAAAAGGGAGGAAAAAAAAACCCAAAGAACTAACGGAGTGATATTTTTCTTCTAGATTTTCTCATTTTACACCTGTGAAGTTTCCATAATCCCAAAATGGCAGCAAATAAGCCTAAAGGACAAAACTCATTGGCTTTACACAAAGTCATCATGGTGGGAAGCGGTGGTGTAGGCAAATCTGCTTTAACGCTGCAGTTTATGTATGATGAGGTAAGCATTTGTACTAAAGTGCTCTCATGAGCTGTCTGCTGCATTGTGTGCTTGAAGCATTTGTTTTCTGAACAGTGGCTTTAATGAGCAGTTATTTTCTGAGGAATCTAAATGTATATGGCATGGTGTGAAAGTTGGCTATTAAATTGAACCAAAGGCATTTAAGTTGTTGAAGTTTGTCCTCTGAAGACATTTGTGAAGGTCCAATTTGGCATTTTTCAGATTTCTAAGCAATTAGCAGAGATTTATAGAAATTGTTTGGTCATATTATCGGTGTGTTTTGCCATTCTTTGCTGGAGCTGTTGGAATTTATTTAGCTACGGTAGCTCAAAGTCTTTTCTCTTAGGTAAGTTGCATATTCCTGAAACGATGCCGAATTTTTGTCACTTTATGTTCTTGAGCAGAGAGGAAAAATCTCTTTTCCCATTCCTGATTATTTTGACTTCTTGGTAGTTTTTCACCTTTTTTTCCTTTCTTTTAAATAAAAGATGCAAATTATCACTGTCCTTTTAACAATATTGTTCACGTTTCATATATATAATATAATATATTCTGTTATTATATACATATGCATCAGGGCTGCCAGACAGATTTCGTGTTAGACCAGCACAGAGGCTTAGTTAGTGCACCAGCCATTGATGGTTTGCAGTTGCCCAAGTAACTTGCAAGGTTGCCTTGAATGGCTGGTGAAAGCAAAAAACCCATAAACTGTTTGGGCTGTGGAGAGTCTGCCTTGATTATGGAAATGTGCATTTTGAATCTCTTAGCTTAAATACATCCAGTTACTGCTTACTATAATCAATTAAGATGTTGTTATATCCTTATATGTAGACCATAGCATTTGCATCTGTGTTTCTCTTCTTAATTGTGGTGTGCAGGCATGTTTTTACACAATAAAGGTTTTGTTTCTAGTTTGTAGAAGATTACGAGCCCACCAAAGCAGACAGCTACAGGAAAAAAGTAGTTCTGGATGGGGAAGAAGTACAAATTGATATATTGGACACAGCAGGGCAGGAGGACTATGCTGCAATTAGAGATAACTACTTCCGAAGTGGAGAAGGTTTTCTTTGTGTCTTCTCTATTACAGAGCTGGAGTCCTTTGCAGCAACTGCAGACTTTAGGTAAGTTATAAAGCAAAGTATTTATTTGAATTATAGGGGGGCAAAAGGTTGTTTGTTTGCTTTTGAATATCCTGTGGTATTAGACAACAAAGTAGAGGGGCAGGAAGTTTTGAACAGGTGCCTCACCATGCTCTCTGTGTAGCAGTTTGGGTGTCTTTGCTGTGTTTGTGGACACCAAAAAGGCTCTTGCCATGGAGCAGATACTTAGCCTTGGGTGGCTCAGCTTGCTTGGCACTTCTGCTGCAGGGAAGGAAGCAGTGTTTGTGAGGAGGCATCGTGCTACCCCAAGTCCAAGACCTAATAAAAACTGCTTATAGACTCTGGACTACTTTTCACTTCATGTCAAGGACTGTGATGTATTTCTTTAACCTGTGAAGTAGCACCTGGAGCAAATAAGGCAATTTTAGCCTGCCCAGCTGTTTTAGGTAGGATACTTAAGAGCAATGAAGATGCTGTAAGCATATTCCACATAAAAATGGGGCAGAAGAGCCACAGCTGGTGATGTCTGTCTGCAAAGGCTTTGGTTGTGATGAGTATGAGCATTGGCTTCTGGAAGCCTCTGAAAGTTACAATATAAGCACACAGGCCTTTCCACCTCTTAAAAATGATTTTATGGGTGCCAGAGATGAGTAACATCTTGGAGTATTCCGCAGTAGCTGTGCGTTTTATGAGAAGGCCTGCTTTAAATCTGTGCTTTCAGCTTTGCTTGGGTGTGAATTCTTTTTCCTTGATCTAAATTGGGGATTTAGAAGACAGAAATGGATTCTGTAGAGTGTTAACTCTTCCCATCAAAATCTGAGAGGAGTTGACTTATTAAGAAAAACAGAGTAAAAACAAATTGGGATTTTTATTGTTTGTTTTGTTTTTACTATAGTGAAGATTTAAGAAAGTAGGAGTTTTTTGGTGTTTTTTCAACTTGCTTTTGATCTTTGCAGCAAATTACAACCTTTACAGTGTGCTAGGAGGCAGTATAAAGCTCGCAGCAGTAAATTGCAGGGGTTGGCTTTTATCTTTTGATCAAAATTAATTTAAGCACTTCTCACTGTGAAAAAGAAAATCATGAACTAAAGAAACCCAAAAAACAGCTTGCCCTTTCAAAGTATGACAAAAAGGAAGAAGATGGCCTTTAAAATAAAGAGAAAAATACAAAAAGAAATGAGCTGTGTTCCACTGAAATAGAAAGCTTCTTAGTTAATTAGCACCACCTCTCAGAGTATTTTTAATATGACCCCTAAGGGAGGAGGTCTGGAGGGAAGTGGTTTTTTGCCCATGTGGTGTTTTTTACTTGTCTATCTATAGGCACATAAATATATATGTATGTTATGTATATATTAGAGAGAGGGCTTGAGTGGTTTGCTGGCTTATGCCAAATACTTGAGTCTTCTCTGTCCTATAACACTAATTAATATAACTGCTATAGGGTGCAAAATGACCTATGGAAGTCTGTTTAAAATCCTGTTAACACTTCAAAGCATATGATCCTCTAAAAGATAATAATAATTACTGTTATAATTATTATAATAAAGACCTGCTTTTTAAGGAAGAGTGAACCTTGACAGTACGTGTGTTAAAGCAGCAAAGGTGGAAGGAAAAAAATCCGTTCGCTGAAGAGACTAAAACTCTCCACAATCCAAATCTGCAAATGCCCTTCAAGCTGCCTTTGAAACACGGGAAGCTTTAAGGCTACAGTGTTACTCAGGAGGAGGACCCTATTCTTTTTGCTCTCTATAAAAGCAAGCTTTATCTCTTTAATGTATCCTTAAAATACCACTGCTACTGTTGAGCAACCTGAGGGAATATTATTTAGGATATAGTTCTGAGAACAAATGACAGGAAAAAATGTGGACATTTGATCCATGGAATTTTGCTCTGCTGGAATGGCAAAACTCCAGCAGGAGACTTGTTTATCACTTTTCAAAGTCCTCTGAGATGCCAAGGGTCTTATTAAGTGATTTTGTTAATAGAAAGCAGACCTGCAGCAACTGAGCTCTTGGATATTTGTAAGGCAGTTTGTCAAAGTGAGCTCTTGCTTTCAGTAGAAATGGCTTGGTTGTAATGCATTTTACACATATATATATATATATATATATATATAGGCACCTATAAATAGGCACCTAGCACATCTTGAATTAGATATTTAGCATATGGGTCTTCTGCGAAGGATCAGAGTAGAATTTTGTAACCTGGATTGCTTTTATCTCTGTAAGTGGGTAAATTGTTTGGCACCACCTGAGCAAAAGCCATTAATCTGAGGCAGAAGTCTGACTTGCAGAGATGCCCTGGTGGTACCCAGAAGTCTCACCTCGTCACCATTCCTAGTCTGTTGACTCTTTATACTACTCTTTGGATAGCTGAAGATAATATTAAAACATTTGCTGTCGGTTCTGGGAAGATGATGCTCTAATCATGCCTGAGATGACTGCAGTGCTACAAACAAATATTTGTTCATTTTAAAAAAATAGTAACTTATGAGTTGACTGCAGTTTCTGTGCTCTATGAGCGCAGTTTCTCAAAATCACAGCATGGTTGAGGTTGGAAGGGACCACCAGAGACCTAGTCCAACCCCTGCTGCAGCAGGGACACCCAGAGCAAGGGGCACAGGGATGGCTTGCTAAAAGATTTTAAAACAGCAGCAGCTCTTGCCGCCCTCATCACTACATCAAAGCTAGTTAGATATTTATCAACTCTTTTCAGGTTCTCTCTTTTACCTCAAACTTGGCAGTAGGTTTCACCTCAACCAATGGAAGGAGTATAATTTTCGGTGCTTACGTTGAAATTTTACAAGTTTTTCTGACTGAAAGGCTTAAATGGAATTTTAACTTCACATGATTTCACATCATTTACTGGGACCAGGTAGAGAATATCCCTCATCTGCAAGATGTGGGGAGGAAGTTCCTCTTATTGCTTTGAGTATATTTATAATTACATTAAAACTTGTGTTTAATCTTAGACTTTTTGTAGCAAGGCAAGCACTCAGCTTTATTTACAGCACTCAGTTTTATTGACAGCTTTACACCCTTCATCCTAGCAGTTCAGCAATCAGTGGAAGGATCTGTCCTTCAAAAATTGATGTATGTGCAACTTGCACCCTTACATGGGCTTATAACTGAACCAGTTTTGCTGCAGAGTCTTGAATATAACTGACTTTTGAAAGAATCCTGAAAGGAAGAGATTTCTCTCTTGATGTGCTCTATTAGATTGCTACTTAAATGGGTAATTTGTGTAATTTTTGTGAGTTTAAGATATAGCTTATGTGTTTTATTGTGGAGGGCTGGGCACAATGAATTTAAAGCTCACCATAAACACTGCTACAGTTCTTTCAGGGTAAAAAGTTGTTTGGCTAGGTCAACAATTGCAATTGCAAGTAATAAGATAAAGACAAAGGAAAATAGTCTCAAATTCCACCTTTATTAGAAAGATGACTTTAAATTGTCACCTTAAGCAATCTTGTTCTGCTGTTTTAATCTTACTAATTCATCCCATCCTTCCTGGAAGACTCGTTGTCTGTCTTGGTCTTCATTCTGTGTAGTGTCATATGAGGTTTGAGACTTCACTTATGTAAGTTTTATAAAAGGAATAAATGGGTTTTCACTGTAAGATGGAAGAGTTTATTCTGATGAGTTCTTTGTGTTCTAAGAATAGTATTCCATGCAATACTTAATTTTTTTCCTTCTTCCTTTCTTTCTCTTTCTCTCCAGGGAGCAGATTTTAAGAGTAAAAGAAGATGAGAATGTCCCTTTTTTGCTAGTTGGTAACAAATCAGATCTGGAAGATAAAAGGCAAGTTTCTGTAGAAGAAGCAAAAAACAGAGCTGATCAGTGGAATGTTAACTATGTGGAAACGTCTGCAAAAACACGAGCTAATGTTGACAAGGTAATAACTGGCCTCCTCTCCGTACAAAGAATCCATCCATCAGCTTGTACTTCATACCCCTCCTCTGTGGAGTCATATTTTGTGTGTTCTAGTTATTTTGGCATTGTTTGTGAAATTCAAATAGCTTGTGACGAGCATATGGCTAGGTCGTTTTGTGTAGAACAGTGAAAATATTAGGTATAACAGGTTCAACCCACCCTAAATTACAGGGAGTAGGTTATTAGGCAAGGCTTACGTGTCATTAAAAACCTCTCAAGGCAGCTATTTTTGCCTCGGCCTCTTTGTTGTGTTTTCTCTAACTGGAAGGCAAGCTGCTGCTGAACAGCAATGCATATGAGCTGCTTCTCAGCCAGAATAAAACCACACAGGTATGTGGCGTGATGCTGCAGATGCCAGGTTCTGTCTTAGCTCAGCAAGGAATGGTTGAACCTTGTTAAGCTTTCAGCAACCTAGAAAAGAGTAGCATGAGTTTTAAGGGATTGAGAAAACCTGGTTCAGAAGGTAGTGAGATAGAGAGATATCTGTATCTAGATATCAGCTGAAGAGCATCTTTGTCTCCAGAAGATATCTATTGATTAGATGTAGGAATTTCAGTTGTAGCTTTTAAAGTCTTCTTGGAAAATACAATTCAGAACCCTCTCCCAGCTGTGTAGATTAGAAAGGTAATAGATGGATGGCCAGAGAAATATGTAGCTTAACCTGCTAACCTTTCCTTGCAGACCTATTGGCAGGTTTGGCCACTCACTGAACATTTTTCTCATGTGAATCCTTGCACGTGAGCTCTCCGATGGGACATGAGAGCCATAGTGGGACACTAGTTGGTTTGGGATATCTGGCATCTGATGTTTGCCTGCTGACAGTTGCCTTTGAGAAATGGACTGTTCAGGGGAACAGGAAGAGCTTCGTGCTGCTCTGGATGGAATATTAGGTCAACTAAATACAGCAGAACTCCAGCTCATCATTGAATTTAGCTCTGTTTTTATTATTATTTTTAAAAAAGAGTATGTCTTAAAGTTTGGATACGTAAATTGTAGTTGGCATCCATCTATTACAGTCATTTAGAACCCCCCAGCTCTTCAAAATCAACTATATTATTCTTTATCACCTGGGAAAACAACATATATTTTCAAAACACTGTAGTTTCAACAACTTTTGTGTACATGTAGCAGACTGTTGCAGCACTCTGTTCAAATTTATCTTTCAATTTGATCTAGTTCCAAGTTTCTCTTTGTTGCTGGTGATTTTATGGATCCAGATCACAAGGTGATTAGCATGTACTGTATAGGGTCAAAGTCTGACAGACCATAAATGAGCTATTGTTGGCCATAGTAAATACCAGGTGTTGTTATTTGCATGTTTTCTTGAAGCATCTGAAATTATGGGGCTTGTTACATAAATTGAAGTTACTGTTCTCTAAGAAATCTGACTTCTCTGAATTTCAAAATAGTGGCTTGCTCACTTGGGGGATATATAGTTGACCTCTGCTCCTTTTGATAAAGCTGAGACAAACTGAGCGTCTTCTCTGTAAGTTAAGTATCCAGGTAGCTTAGTATCAGGGCTTAAGCAAGTTGACAGAGGAATCCAACCATCATCACAGATTTAAGTACAATTAAGTCACTTAATCCACATTTAGAAATCTAAAGGCAGTCTTATTTCTTGAAGGAAGTGTTCAGTTAAATTGATTTTTCGTCAGCCACTGTAATGAATGTTGATGCTTGTGTTGCGATCAATATGAGATTGGTGTCACTGAGGAGGAAAAAAAAGACCCACTCTGCTGTCTATGTAGAAAAGTAGTTTTTCAGCCTTTCTGCACTGCCTGTGTTTCAATATAAATGTAGAGAACATCTTCCTGGGAGAGAGAAGTCTCAGAATGGCTCTACTGATTTGCTCAGTGAGGTTATAGAGCCAAAATGCTGGTTTGTTCTGCCCCCCTACAAGTCAAGTCACGATCTTGTCTAATGAATAAAGTGACTGCATGCAGGCCAATCCAAAAGCCTTAATAGATAATAGGATCTCACTTAGATCCAAGTCATTGATCTGTTGCAGGCTTCTGTTTCCTACTGAACCTCTTGACAGTGAAGTTCAGAATTCCTTGGGGACTGTGATGTGGCAGTGGATGTTACTTAGTCTAAAAACCTAACTATAACCAGGTATAAAAACCTAGAGTATAACAGTATAAAAACCTAGAGTATAACCAGGTGCTTGATAACTTTGGTATGGAGAAAATGCCACCATCTCCTGTCACTTTGTGTGTGGACCTGCATCATGGGACTGAGGTACCTTCCGCTGCCCTGGGCATAAGCTTCTATATGTTACACTTTTTCAGTCTATACAGTTAAACAATGCAAATACATGAAATACAAACTTATCTCCTGGAGTGCCCTCAGTGAGAAGTAGAGAGGACATTTAAATATATAAAGAAAAAGGACAGTGATACAACTCTTCTGATAGAAGCTGTGTGCAAAATTGTGTCAGGACACAATTCCAGGCTTCATAAGCAACTATCAGGATCCTGAGTGAGAAACTTGATGGTACCATTGAATAAACGCTCCTGTATCATACATGCTACATGCTTGGTCTGCAAAACCAGTGAGACTCGTTGGATTAATGTTCTTTTGTTCAAATTTCCTCTATATAAGCAACTTTATCTTAACCAGCTGAAATTAGTATCATGAGTGATAATTTAACTTGTGTCTCTGAGTGTTTTGTCATTTACAGTCTTGTGTATCTTTTTTTTTCTCTTCCCCCTAAGGTATTTTTTGACTTAATGAGAGAAATTAGAGCCAGAAAAATGGAAGACAGCAAAGAGAAGAATGGGAAGAAGAAAAGAAAAAGCCTAGCTAAGCGAATCAGAGAAAGATGTTGCATTTTATAATCAAAACCCTCAATTCCTTTCCTGCCCTGACCATACTAATAAAAACCATAATTTATAAGCATGCCATTGAAGGCGCAAGTGACTGAAAATTACTCTAACATGTTGGAAATTGTAATGTACCACTAAAAGCATGAATTGGATCTGCACTGAAAGTCAAATTCACTGAAAAAAAATGATGTGGCTTCAAGAGAAGCAAAGTTCAGTCCATTTCATAATCGCCTACCTTATCACATTTCTTCTGAATGTAGTTTTTCATAGGCAGTCTTTTCTTTAATAGAGGGAGGGGGGAAATATTTCTTTGTGGATCTTGTAAAGCATACTTTTTTATCATTGATAATTGTCGATTCATCCTGTCTTCTGCTGCCTTGAAAATTCCAGTTTTGACCACGATACCCAACGAAGCCGAATGCCGCCGTTCAGCCATGGAGTTAGGCAGATGAGAAAAGAATTATGTCTATGCGAGAAGTTACCTTGGGAGCAATTATATGTGGTTCTGCATTATCTGATTAACCTAGAAAGAGTGAAGTAATCTTTTGCATTGGAACATTTGAATATGCCTTAATTTTAAAACCTAAACACAGCCGGTTGCGTAGTCAAGGGTGTATTTTCAACGTGTTGCATGGAGACTGTCCCTGTACATCAGTATGAGGCTGCCCTCTCGCTGGAGGGCGGCTCTGTGAATGGTTTTGCTCACTAGCTGTCTGCTAGCAGTGTCTGTTCTTTAAATGTGTGCCATACTCGGGTGTTGTGAGTACTACAGAGCATCATCTGTCCGCTGTATCTTAGTAAACAATATGGTATCTTAAAGCTAAAAGGTCCAAATATGTGTAAGATTGATGCATATAAGTCATAAGAATATGGCGCAGTTAAGCCTGGAAATGGATGTTTAGCCCTTACTGTGCTGGTACCTTGAAACTTCCCTTTCACGAGTAGTTTTTGTCTAGGTGTCTCTAGGTGGGTTTTAACTCCCTGGGATTGGGTGGAGTGGAGCTGATTCCGTAGCGCTAACGTGTGTGGAGTTCCAATGTTGTCTGGGAAATTCCAGTGTCATCAGCAGATTTCTTTTGCCTTCCTAACCCTCAGCTATGGGAAGCACGGTGTGTTATGCTGAAGCTCCTTGCAGGTTTTGTACTGTTTAGTCTAGTTCATGTTGATTTAAAACGGGAACATTGTAGCTGCTTTTTTTCTACTTAATGTTGATATTAAACAATCAAATACGCTTTGCAATACCGAAACGTTTACCACGTGCATCCAAAATCCCCAAACAAAACGTGCTGCCTCATTTGCTTCAGGACAGCAGGGATCCTGGCACACGGTTAGCGTGCTGCATCTCGCCCAAAAACACACCAGGATGTTTGAGGGTTTTGGACTTCTCTGGGTAAGACAGGCTAGATCAATTCCACAAACTCTTAGACTTTTTATACGTGAGTAAGCCTAAAACTGACAGTTTGAAATGTGCTCAAGCAAACTAGGTAACAAATATGTAACTTTCAAGCTAACAGACGTTTTAGGGACTCGACTCTTAGAAGTTCTATTTGTCATGTTAAATATTTATCAATAGGAATTTTGTATGTGCATTTAGTAGACTGCCAAGTGCAGGATTGAAGTTACTCATGTAACTATGGCAAATAAGCCAGTCTTCATCTTACTGTGTACTCATTTTGGTCTGTTTAGCCAGAGAGTCTAACCACTAACATTGTGACTTTGCTTTGGAACCTGTATACTGGGAACTGAGGTGTTATGAAGCCACCAGACACAAGGAAACTGGTCTTGGCTGATGCCTAACCTGTCCTTTTATTTGCTATTTGAGCCATTGAAAGATGAATAAACTTCCATTTTTTTCTAAAAAAAAATAAAAAAAAAACTGGTGCAGTGTCAATTTTTAACTATATTGCTTATATTATGCTGTAACTGATAACATGTGTCATGGATCTGGAAAAAAATCAAAATATTCAAGAAGTTTTTTGGTATGGTGTATGGTATGTACAGTACAGAGCTGTGGATTTAACGTGTCTCGGTGGTTTATGCCTCACACTCAGGCCAATCTGCTCACAGTGCTCCTCTGCCTGCAGACGTTCCCATTTCTCCTCCAGAGCTGTCACGGGAGTCTCCTCGTATTGGTAGGATCAATGCGCTCCATGGGATTTCCCTCCCAGTTTGTGTTTTTGCCAGTAGTGCTTGCCACCGTTTGTCACATACAGTGTTTTGTAAGACTTTAGACCCCAAGGAGACACCACAGTTTGTGACAAGCTGTGAAGTTCAGTCTTATGCGATGTATGAAATTAAGATTGAACTTCAGACTCTTTTGTCTTCTTCCCTGGAGCTTTTTACCCACAGCTTGAACAACTCAAATCAGTTTTTTGAACAAAACCACTGAAGAACCCGTGGTCTTACCTGGTGGTTCCTGGAGCCTCCTAATGCACATTATTTTTAAAACCAGTGGTGACGTTCGGCACATCCCTTGGGCTGTGCTGGAATGGTCTGGGGTGCAGGGTGCAGTCCCCTCAGACACACGTTGCTGGCGCAGCAGGCACAACTTGGACCCTAGCAATTCCTGGGGCAATCACAGTGCAGTGAAACGTACCCCACATCTCACCCTTATGTCCATTATACTCATCTTTAGAAGCCAAATACTGTTAGCGTGTGAAATAAGCTCTCTGCGAATCCTGAATTTCTCCTTGGAGCGGGAATCCTTGTAGGGAACTTTGCAGCCAGGGTGGGAGAGAGGGTGGATGGTCCCCACGTGGTGACAGCCTGGTGCAGAGGGCAGAGCAGGAGATGCCCAGCGGGTACCAGTGTCTTCCTCACTGATACAGTCCGGGGCACAGCTGACCTGCTGAGCCTTCAACAACGGAGAATGGACGAGGGGGCACGTTTTGTCATTACTGATGTCAGACACCATGTCGCTGAATACCCTTACAGGTCTCTCTGATGCTGATTTCGTAAATCCACCTAAGTGACTGACATACCAAGAATCAGATTTTTGACTGGGATTTTGGACTGATTTCTGAAATCTCTGTTTGCCTAAAAGAAGCAATGTGGTTGAATTTTGTTTTTTCAATCAATTTAATGAAACCGAAACTGCTGTCACTGGAGTGTGATTGTTACTCTGGGAGTGGGAACTGCATGGGAATGCAGTTTGACTTGAAGACTTCAGATGACTCTTAAAACTCAGGTAAGAATTTTGGGGCAAATACAGCGGCTTTACGGTCTTAGGATTGCTTCAATGCTTGGGTGTGCTTTTCAGTGACCACTCATGGAAGAAACTTCACGCTCTCCTGGTGGGTTTTTGTGGGAGCTCTAGTTTCTTGCTAATGTTGAATGGAGAAGAGGGAGGTGCTGGTGCTGCTTGTCCTGGGGTGCAAGTTAATCTTGGATCTGGCTGCCTTAACTGGGCTGCAGTATTTTGGTCTGAAGCTTCTTTGACAAAATGCTGAAATTTGCATCCCTTGAGAACCTCAGCAGACTCCTCATTTTCAAGGGGATCTTGGATGCATCTAATCACTGGTACAACCCTATTTCAGGGAAATATTCAGAAGATGCCATTTGGATTTGTGGGTGCTGGGGTCTGCCCATCCCCTCTGCCTCCTCTCCACCTCCTTCCCTCTCTTTTCTTCCATGTAGCATGGAAAAAATTCAAAGTTTAGGTTGTGGAAAAGTTTCCCTCCTCCAGCCTCTTAATCAATACTGATATTTAGTCCTAGCAGAGTATTAATGCTTACAACCTGAGCCTATGTGCTGAGGGTAAGCCAGCTCTGCAGTGCGCTTAGAATGCCCTAATATTGGAAAGTACTTCATCTCTCCCCTCTTTCCTCCGTACTTAGCTAAACAGAGGCAAGGAAGAGGATACATGCCCAATAATGTTCTCCTGAAGTTATTGCCTCAGGGAGCCACATTGGAAATTTTATTGAACATAAACAAGCCTGGAGCGGAGAGCCGGTGACAGTAATTGCTTGGGTCATTTCTGTATGTCTCATGCTGGAAACTGTAGTTTCAGAAACCTCATTTCCTAAATGGTTTGGTACAAGTGCCATGACTTAATTTTCCTTGATCTCTGATATTTTAAGAAAAACTTCGTCATTTCTCATAATAATCTGACAATACTCATTTTTATAGGTATACTCTGAGGATAATGACCTGTCTTAACATTTACGAATGGAGAGGGAAACAGAACTGAAACAGGAGGAACCCGAGGGTCAGCCAGAGGTGGGAGCAAAGTCTGCTGCTACAGCAAGGTGCTGGTGCTGTGTGTGCCACAAATACTGCAGCTTTGGGATACAGAATCACAGAGAGGTTGAGGTTGGAAGGGACGTCTAGAGATCATCTAGTCCAACCCCCCTGCTCCAGCTGGGACACCTAGAACGTACACCAAAAACACATTAATGCCCTTAATTCCTTATGGGTGACATGTCTGTGTGTCCAAGGAGAGGTGATATGAAATAGATCAACTATTATAGCATGCATTTAGAAGGCAGCCTTAATCTCAGTAACCTGATCTTGGCTAGTGAACCATGCCATGACTGAGCACATGCATAAAAAATCAGAGCTCTGAGAAGACACTTTCAAGACCTTGATTTTTTTTTGTTGTGACACATACTGTCAACACGACAGAAAAAAATGGAACCAGTGCAGGACAGCTGATTTTTTTCAAAGCACTGTCATTAGTGGTATATTTCCTGCTGTTCATTTGGGTTTGCTTTTCTTTCTTTTAGCATAGTGGTTCACATGGGAGTTTTGCATCCCAGCACAGTGTTTATTTGCAGGAAGGGAAGCGCTGTCTTTCCTGGCCGCAGCCACAGCTGCTCCGCACAACTGCAGGGGAATCCTGGCAGGCACAGCCACCTGCTGGCCATAGCATCCCTGAGCTCCCCAGCTATCCAGGCCGGAATACCAAAGCTGCTCAGTTAAACAAACTGGGTAGTGCAGGCCTCCGTCTGCAAGGAACAGCAGCGATCATCCGAGGCTGTTAATGCGATGGCCGTGGTGAGTTTAAAGGCCATCAAGACATGAGCTGGGTGTGTGCACCTCTGCACTCAGCCTGGCAGGACCTGAGTATCCATCTGCTTTCCTTTGGGAGTCCGTCACTGTGTGGCCTTGGGGATAAAGCCTTTGGCCATCTTGTGTGAGTCACTTCCACCTACATAGACATTTTTACTTCTTTGGGATTCGAAGCAAATTACATGCACTGAACTGTCCTTCATGTGCAGATCAATCGTAGTGGTGGTGCCTGCCCCATTCACCACGGAAAGCCAAAGCTGAATCACAGAACAGCTATAGAAAACAGTGTTTAAAGAAGAAACACCCCTTCATCCTAAAGATCTCCTTTGCTCCCAGCACAGGTTTCGGGAAGGCACGAACCCTTTGTCAGCTTCTCCGTTCCCCGACCATCCTCATTCCCCTTCGCAGAGCCTGTTCCACTTCTGGATCATGGTTGGCTCGTACTGGCTACCATTTATTTTAGCCTTGCCTTTGTGCACTAACCTTATTTCTACTGAGAACACTCCTAGGTAAGGTGAGCGCATCTCTCTTAATCCAGGGGGAATCTGCTTCCCACAGCTTCTCCTTCTTTTCGTAAGTGTTAATGCTATTTTCTCCTCTTACTTCCCTCTAACTGTACATCAAGTAATCTATCAAACTTCTCACACACGCGCTACTTAGCTCGGATGCCGCAAGGTTGCAGACAAGTTGTAGGGTTAATCTAAGACCCAGCTTGATTCACTCTACGGGAACAAAGGCAACTGCATTTGTTTCAAAAGCTGCTTAGAAAATACATTTTGCAGATCATTTCTGTGTATTCAGGTCAGAAAGCCAGAAGTAATATACAAAATGGCTTTTTAAAAGAGTTCCTCCTTAAGGAGATATTTAACGTCCCTCAAGAGCAGTTAGTTGTCAGTAATCAAGAAGTTGGCTCCTAGCTTGCAGCTAGACCTTGCTCATGCTTAAAGCAAGCACTGAATAGAAAGGGATGCAGCAGAGGAAGAATTCTCTCATATCGTATCAAAATTTCTCCATAGCTCTTATCCACTCTAAGCTCCGTCCTTGCTCTGTGCCTACACCACTTATTCTCTCCAGTTTTAAATAAGGTTCCTCACCTGCTTCACTCCTATCTGGAGGAAACCATTTAGGGTGTAGGTGGAAGGAAAGTTATTTGCAAATTCTTGAGAAACAAGTATGTTACACTACAAGTTGAGGAGAAGGCACATATTAGGATAGGGATTAAAGAAATACACCTTTCCTTTCTCACTGAGCTTGGAGGCAATCACATATTTCTTTCTCCAGATTCATTTCTCATTTGGATTTTTACCATATTTAGGGCAGAGGAGAAAGGGGGAGGGGATCATATGCTTGAGAAATTGCCAATTCCTTGCAGCTGTGGAAGCATGAAGGTGTTAGTGGGAGAGTTTGAACCAAGCTTGTTAAGGGATCTCAGCCAGGAGTGATGGGTCACACCAGAAGTTGCTTTGGAATCAGGGGTATCCCTGTGTCCAGATGAACAGGGACTTGCAGTAGTCAAGGAGAGAAGAGGGGTATATTGAGGATGAGGTCAATCTGAGAAAAGCAGTTGCAGGAGCATCTGGGTGAAAGATCAGGGGGTCTCTGCAGTGAATGAGGAACTAAGACAAGGGGTAGGAACTAAAGCTGTGTGTACCAGTGAGGGGGACAAAACTTCGAATGTTCCTTCAACCCAAACCAAGGTGAGACCATCTCCTTTACCCAAAGGATGGGAGACACTTCTGAAGAGGTCCATGGGGCTGCTGGCTCTGACTCAGCCCTCCAGGCTTCAGGTGGCACTGGTCTCCAAACACAAGGCAGCACAGGGTAAGGCTGCAAACCACGTATGTGCTTTATTATTATTATTATTTTAACTTCTTCCTGGCAACATAAGTACTGATTTTCAGAAGCTTTCTTACTACAGGAGAAGCAGGCAAGGCAGTAATACAAGAAAACTCTGCAATCTGTACTAGTGCTTTTGCTTGCCCTGGCTGTGGGGAAGCTACAGTAAGTAGCACCTAGGTTTTCTGCACTCTTCTGCATGCAGATCTCCCATTTCTCCCTGAAAGCTGGGCGAGGGATACATGGCTGTGGAAGCCTCTGATGGTGGTAACACTAACTGCTGTGCCTGGGCCACGGGGCATGCAGCAAAGAGCAGGGAGGAAGGTTAGAGGGAAATCTCATCAGCAGAGCACAGCTGTTGTGAGCACATTCGTGTCCTCTCTTCCCACTGAAGCTCCTTGGGAAGAGCTGGAATTGCAAGTTAGTAAAGTCTTACTGTATCTCCTCTCATTTTTCATGGGAAGGCTGGAAATCACCTGTTTTTGACCTTCTTTTTTCTGGGTGACCAGTGGACTATCCTGATGTCAGTCAGTGTCCCAGCTAGGAGGTGGGCAGCCTCTTGGCGCAGAGGCACAGCCATGTCCAGGGGGGTAACTATATTGTCCAACTATTGTTCTAGAGATAATGAACTGTTTGTCTTCAACTCGAGTTGAACTTGTCCAGAATGTTTCTGATACAGTTATTTTTGCCTTATTTTTGTGAAGAAAAACTTGCAAGATAGGTTTTTTTTTTTCAAAGCATCAAGATAGTCTGGCAGCCAACAGATCCTCTAATGTGTTAAATATTAGTCATATCTGAAGAATGATCCAAAACCAGTAATCCTTCTGTTTTATCTGATAACTGCCAAAATGCCTACTGAAATAGCCTGGGAATGTGTCAAAAGAGCAGCTAAAATAATCTCCCACTTCCATGGATAGCAGTTGGCTGGAGGCTGTGTCGCTCCGTGAGCGCCAGAAGGACTGATGGAGGAGGAAGGTGCCGGCTGCCCTTGGCTGCTTGTGACAGACTCGCGCCGCCTCTGAGACGAAGGCGGCTCGGAGGATTTTCCTGCTCAGGGGCTGTTAGGTGAGGAGCAGCTTTTATCATGTGAGAGGAAACTAAGGGAGATACCGGAAAGAGCAAGTGCTTCTGTGCTGTGGTGTTGCTGAAACCCCTAACGCAACAAGGATGCTCTTCACTCGCGTTGCCAAACTATGTGAAGGACAAACATCCTTATCCTGGTGGTATCTACACCATGGATGTTAATGATGAGCCCAGTGCTCTTGCACTGAGGACGGTGGTTCACGGATGCCTGTCTGCTCTTGTAATGCTAGCTGCATTAATACAATTAATACACCATTTTGCTGTATTAAAAACAGATCCCTGTATACTGCTTCCTACGTCAGGAACGACTGGTTGTTACCAGGGTAATAAACACTTCAAAATGAGACGACGCTGCCGGCCTTGGGATGAGGCTGTTTGCTGAAATATCAGTAGAAGGAAAAAACATGTTTAGAACAAGCTATTGCTATGAGCTTGTTTATCATTAGCAAATGACTCTTGACAGATGAGTAGTCTTGTGACTATGGAGTGCAGCAGAAAAGCTGGAATAACTTTTAATATATCTTCACATTTTTGATGTATATGAAGGGAGATGGGAAAAAAAAAATCACCTCAAATTATAACTAGACTATTCCTCTTCCACTCAGAAATACTTATTGCAGTTGGCTGTAATTAGCTTTTAGCAAAATCAGGAAAAAACACAGCCAGAAGGAATCATGAAGGCAGTTGTCTCTGCCAGCTGCTTTTGTTCTGGCTTTCTCTGGATGCTTCAAGTTGCTTTTCCTGTGCTTGACCCATGGCTCAGGAAGGTGGATTGCACAAGATGATGTTCCCTGTTTTCTGGCTTGGATTTCAAGGCAATTGCTGTTTGTTTGGATGTAGACCTGAATGACGCTTCTTGAGCCGGCTACGTCCCTTTGCCCATCCTGTTAGGAGGAGCAATGTTGAGATCCGTGGAATGGCTCTGGTTTTATTTTGTGGAAATTATTTGTGGCAGTAGAGCACAAAGTTTACCTTAAAGCTTATTGTGGATATCGGTCTATAATATTTCATGGCACAGTGGCCTGGATATTTGTTTCGGTTGCAGTGAGTAATTCCACAGACTCTGTCAAAGATTTCTAGTTTAGCCTGGATCACTCCTATCAGAGCTCTGTGACCACAGAAAGATGTTGTGGTAGCACCAGGTAGGAAATCCAGTGTCCTTGTTACAACTGAAAAACAAGCAGCCCTGTGAAATGTGAAGAAAAGGGGAACAGAACAAGAAATTCTTCAAGTCTCTTAGGAGGCTTGAAATAATGCATATACTCTGAAACATAACTTGATAAAAACTTTTATATATGTTATTTCTATACAGGATCTCAGACATTTTCCAGGGATTTTGGGGATCTGACTAAAGATTGTATTAGTCACGTTCTCACTAATCAAAGTGAGTTTTGGCGCCTCCTCCCTTCACTGAGATGCAGTGATTGCTTTATGGATCTTAGAAGTGCAGAGACAGGCATTTAAATGTGAGTTCAATGGTATTTAAACTCGGATCTGCCAGCTACTTTTAAGAGCCCATGAAAAGTGACTAGTCTGCTTTTTGGAGGTTAAATCTTCTATGAAAAGGCCCAAAAACTGAGAAGAATTGAAGGGAGGAGGGGTGTGGTAGATGTGCACTTGCATCTGTGGACACACACTTGACTGATATGGCTCTACTGTGGAAATCAAATGTCTTGCACTATTCCAGTTTTGTATTCAAAACAAGACACTTGTTTGTATTGATGCACACACAGACAGATGAGCAGAACTGGTAGTCTCAGTTTAACGTGGCTATGCCCAAAGACTGTGTTTACTTGTATAACGACCATTTATCACCCAGGCTCTTTGCAACCACAGAAGTGAAGTGAAACACAGAGAAATGTGAAACAATAACAGTGTGTAACTAGAAAATGCGACATTTTCCAGCTGATGTTGAAAGGATGCCAGCTGCAAGAACAAAGAAGCAAACATGCTACTGCTTCATGTGGCCAGAGCTTTTTCAGAGGAACAGATGAAAAATGGTTTTCAGTTTGAGCAAGCAGGAAGAGCAGAAGCTTGAGGGAACTTCTTGCGTGATTTCTCTCTTTAAGGCGGGAGGTTGACTTGGCTTTCTGATTGCACTGCAGCTCGGGGTTGTTTTACCATCCTTGTTTTCCTAATTTGCCTCCTGTTTGTCCATTGCTGGAATGAGATAGTTTGGGTAGTCGGCTTTAGGGAGTTCCCTGCAGATCCCCTTCATGGAGAGGAGAAGCCATTCTCAAGGACCAGGTAGTATTAACTGATCCCAGGCTCACAGAGAAAGGAAGCACAGCGGTATGGATGAAGAAAAAAGGTCATAGCTGTGGCCTGAAACAAGGAAGTTTTCATGAGTAAACTATTTAGTGCTTTCACAATGTCTCCAAGTCTGTAAAACCTCTCGGAGGGAAGATACAGCCACAACTGTAAAATGCAAATGGGTAAAAAGAAGCAAGTGCCTTTTTTTACACCTGATGAAACTGATTTAAGTCAGATCTTTGATTTCCTAGGACTCCAAGAATAAAGCACAGGGCAGGATAGGTTTTATTGCAGAGCATGTTTTATCCTGTAGGTATGAGGCAGCATTCATTTTCTTGGTGCACATCTGAACAGAAATACGTCTGTAAATCGGGGTTCATTCTTATTTGTACTGTTACAAGTTCAGAGTAATGAAAGCCTTTTGAATCTACGTGGCTGTATCTAAGTGGAAACTAGGAATCTGGATAACTGATATGTTGAACAGCCTTGTAAAATCACTCCTGGGAAACTTGTTCACAGAGGGAAGAGGTTTGTGGCTGACTGGACTGTCTATTTGGAGCATGTTGCACTAACTCTCTGTGAGGATGTGCAGCGTGGGACCCATTTCTACTGGTGTGCAAAATAGGCTTATCCCTCCGAGCCATCTTCTCAGATATTCCATTTATAGTACCTGCAGAATAACTCTTGGAACATGATATTTGTAAAGGATAAACTCAAACCTTAAACTAAAGCCATCTTTTATCCTAATGTCTTAATATTCTACTTTTTTTTTTTTAAACTTCTTGCACATTACTAAGCTGTTGTTATTTTATCCATGCTGTGAATGCTATATAGGTGCAAGAATCTTGTAAATGGCTCTGAATTCATTCATGATTAATGGGGCCAACTTTTTTTGCCGGAGCTGCACTTCAGGCTGTAGGCAAGGGTTGCTTTGAAATGTAGCTTGGATAAATGGTGTCTGCAAAAAAAATCCACATTCTTAATCCTTAAATGATTTCATTGGCCTATCCTATGAGGGTTCCTGTAAGCTTGGGCATTGAAAGAAATGTTTGGGTCATTTGAAAATGCAGACTGTTCTCAAATTCTGGTGGAAAAATTGAGACAAATTAGCAAGAAAACTTGTAGCTCCTATGGGAAGCTGTATGTAAAAGCTGGAAATAATTCTATGTCTCTCTTCACTTCCATTTATAGATCTCTATATTCAGCACCTCAGAAGTCAAACCCTTTTGATACTGAGGCAGAATTTCTTACTTTAACTGTAGGATCATCACACTGCCTTCCAGGAAGTACCAGCTTGTTAAAAAATATATACATTTGACTCACAAGTCTGGAAGGAGAATGTCATGAGTGGAATTAGTTAACTTTCAGAATTGGGAGCCATTCCAAGGGCAATAAACCAAAGGCCATCCCTACAGTGGCACTTGGAGGATGAACAAAGACTTTTTGCAGCAGAAGTGCTTTTATGGATGCAGTAGCTCTCTAGCTTCATGTTCTTTGCTATGCTGACCTCTAGGGAGAGTTTTCTGCAAACCCGTTTGTTGAAGCATTCACACAAGAAACCGTGTGTTAGCCTAGAACTTGTTGCTGCCCCTTTTTAGGAGAGGGGCCGGGAGCTGGGTGGTAAATCCGGCATGGGCCTTGGTGTGAGGCGGCAAGTGGTTTTGCTGCTCCCACCACCAGCTCCAACACTCCAGCGTGACCCAAGGTCTGAGCACACTGGGCAGAGCTCAGGCTGCCGCTTCACTGCGGGTCTCAGGATTTGCAAACTAGAGGGGTCAAAACAAAACAAAAATAAGTAAACCAAACACAAAAATTTCAAATTGAGGCTGAGTGGAAGCAGGGCAGCATGCGTCTTTTCAGCCAAAGCTAAGGTCTAGCCTGACAGCTTCAGGAAGAACACAATATTTTCCCAAAAGATCTGGGGCTAATTTTTCTTTTTCCCTCCATCAGCAGGCAAGGAGTCTGCCTTAGCGGAGATATTTCCCTACTCGGAAGCTAGAAAACTCTACTCCAACTGGTGCCCGTTAGCAATGAAACTCTAGGAAGGCAGACAGAAGACTAAAGGTATAGAAGATAATATTTATTTTCATATGTTTTGAAAGAACAATTCTAAAGGGAAGACAAGATGATAGGAGAGATGCACATCCTGTAAGAAAGGATAAAAGGATTTCTTCTACTAATACTCAAGCAGGGTAATTTGCTGGCAATTTGAGACTAAGAACGTTTTTTCTTCTAGATGTTAAAGGATGAAGATGAGTTTGGATAATAACTGCTACAGAGCAGTGAAGTCTTTATCTGACATAGCGTGATTCAGGCTCTTACTTGAGTTATTCCTCCAAGCAGAAGATGTGAGCAGCATCCTAATGTGTGGGATTTCCACATTTCCAGGGTGAAAAAAATCACTACCATACAAAATTAAAGAGGAAAAACCTAACCTATTCATCAGTTATGATAACATAGGATTTGAAAGGATTTCTTTTTTTTCCCCACAAAGTTCAGGCTTCTACTACTATAGGCAGCAGCCAAATCAATCTTTCATGAATGATGACTTTATAGAGTGATCAAGCTCCATCCCTTGCTGGGTTTAACAATTTGGTTCCTCTTCTAGCAGATGACTCCAAAATTTCATTTGTTCAATGAGCAGCAAATGTGCATTCCCAGCAAAAGTGTCCTATGGTGCAAAATAGTTCTTCTTTTAAAGTGTTTACCTCCTGAAGCTGTTTTTTTTTTTTTCACAACAATGAGATTTCCTGTTAGTCTTTGTTATGCTAGATTAGCCATGCTCTGCTAGTCTCCTCCTAAAAATATGATCTCCCTAACACTAATATGCTTGCAGCCTACCCTGCACCTGCTGGGCTTTGACTTGATCTTTCTCTGAATGTGAATGTTCAGAACTGAAGCAGACTCAATGATCTATCAGTCACCTAAAATGGCATTAATTTTTCTCAATTCTTTTCTACAGCATGGACAAATTGAGCCATTTTCACTGTTAAATCCTCTGGTCTCATAACCAACACATAAGGCTTTATTCTTCTTTTTCCAGCAGATGAGTTTATAGAAACATTTATTCTGGCTGGAAAGAAAAATCACTGCAGTATTTATTTTAGCTAGCTTTTCCACAGTGCCTTGGAAAACTTGAATTATGGTACTCCAGGCACTAGACAATCTTTGGGCAAAACAGACACAGCTGCAGTCAAGAAAAGGCAGAGGTATTAACAGGGAAAGACAAATTCAGACTATTCTTGTAAAATGCCCACAAGAAATGTGAATATAGGAAGTATTTCAGAGAGTAAAAATAAGATGCCTTCTGTGCTTAACCCAAAAAGAAAAAAAGAAAAAAAAATAAGCTCTGTAGAATGATGGTCTGATTGAATGCAGGTCAGATATTGCAGACATCACAGAAATTCTCATTTCTAGCTCTGTTTGTGCTATATTTAAGGACCCTATTTATTTAAGAAATGAGGTAGGTTGACATTAGAAGACTGGAAACAAAACTGCAAAGAACTTTGGATTATTTCTGCTGCTCTAGAGGGCGGAAAAATGCAGCACAAATCTAGCAGATCACTTTAAAAAAAAAAAGTGAAGAAAATGCATCAAACTATAACAAAAAGAAGTTGTTGCCCACAAAGTATATAGTAGAGTCTCTTTTACAGTGCATGAACAGATCAGTATTGGTTTGTATAAACAAATCAATCATGTCCAAAAAAAAAAAAAAAAGTGAACAGTGGCTTTGAAAAAAGACATTGGGCAGCCTAAGGATGCTCTTCCACATCCAGCAAAGCAGTTGGGTGAAAACAGAGTATGAGTTATAGTACGTTTTTTTGTTGTTTGTTTGTTGGTTGGTTTGTTTGTTTTTAATATGTAAGAGTTAGCCCAAGTTCCCTCCCTGGCAACATTAGGGATGTTCTCTTCTGATGGCTCATTTTGTAGAGTTTTGGAATTGGTGTCATCTTGGACCTCATCTTTACAAGTGTATTTTTCTGTAGTGCTTACCACTGTTTTCATCCCTTGTGCATAAGACAGAATCTCACAAAACAACAGATCTTTCCAAAGGCATAGTTCCTAACGCATAAAGTTTCAGCTTACTTCAGACCAGCAAACTCTGGACATCCTCAGAACTCTGATTTTAACAACATTGCAGAAAATATATCTTTATCCTTATTTTTGTGTTCCTTTCCCTCAAACATGGCATTGTGCCATCAATGGCTTCAGTGATTCTGAAGAATTCAGTTCTCTGAAAGGCATCTGCTTCATATATGCTTTGTAATGCCAGGACCCTATGGATTTCTATAGCTTTTCCCTGCTGAATCCAGAGCCTCTGCCACCATTAGCCTGAGAGCTGCCAACACTGATAATGCTGCTGTTGGCAAATTTCTCTACAATCTGGAGCTACCAACTTGCAGGCAGAGAAAACCTACTGCCACTAAAAGCAGCTTCTAGTGAAAGTGTTCCTCTTGATGAGTCATGAGGCTTGTTCCTCATGCAAAAACTTCATAGCCCTGCTATTAAACACACAGCTCATCCAAAGAATGTATTTTTGCTCCAGAAATGCTAGTGAATACTTGGGGTTAACTGGAAATTGCAGCCTCTGTGAAATTGCCAAGCCTACCATGTATATCTTTCCATGCTCTCTGAAACTGCTTCTGTAGTAAAAGGTTTCTCTGCATTTGGTTGGTGACTCGTGGCTTGCTTTATTTATTTATTTTTAATCTGAGAAGCCTGATGTGTATTTGGTTTTGTGGGCATGAAATGCTTCACCATTTGCCACACCACACATGCTGGAGAACCTCTTCACTGCTATTGAATGTTCACGTATGCAATGAGCAGCAAAAGGTACTCAGAAAGTTCATGTTATGGAAAGAAAAGCCATTTGATGATGTACCACAGATGAAACCTGAGAAGCGTTCCACTTCGGACAGTGAGGATGATATGAGGTATGCCCCTGCTGACCATGTCAATGTCTAAATTTTGTGATACGTAGCACATTTATGAGTAAACGCAGATTAAAGAGAAATAAATGCACAATGGGCTAGGTCATGGTAGTCCCTCTTGGCTAGTAACCTTCTCTCCTGAAATGGCTTCACCCAATGTCCTTAAATGTAGGCTGAGTTTCACAAGTCTCGCATCTCTGTGATTCAGCAGTGGCTACTTGCCAAATGTCTAACATCACTGAGCCAACAGGCTAGTCTGTGAGGGAAAAGAGGGAAAAAAAATGAGGTGTTCTCCGCCAGGCATGGGATTTAAGACAAAACATGAAGGACTGCGTGTGTATGTGTGCATGCACGTGCACATGTGTAATGAGAGAATTATGTAATGAATGCCTTGATTATAGTCTTGGTAAGAAATGTGAATCAGAAGAGAGATAAAGGGTGGAGTAAAACACCAGAGTTGTAAAAGAAGGCTTACTGGCAGTTGATGTACTGTGTTTTGAAAGAAGGGATGCTGCTGCTTTGCTCTTGGAAAAGGCAAGAATCCGTTGAAGGGAGTCAAGGAGTTGAAGTAGTGGAAAAGAGGAGTCTTTTTTTTGGTGATGGTAGTGTATGTGTGTTGGGGGGGAATTGTTTGTTTTCTGTTTTAGTCATGTATTTTACAGTACATAGTTAAGAAAACTTGAACTGCAAGGTGACCAGAAGACTATTAAGTCTACAAGGAAAACCAACAAATTCTTCTTAAAGCACTTAGGATAACATTTAGGTTGGTATCGTAGATATACCTTTAAAAAAAAAAGAGGTTGGGAAGTAGTGCTAAGCAGAATAAGGGCTGAAGTACAAGCAGCAGAGAGGCAGCTCAAGCTGTGAAAGTCAATAAGTCGATAAATTATGAGAAAGTGAAGGTAAAGAGGACAGAAAAAAAGGGGAAGAGAAAATTGAGACTTCATTGGAGTCTGAAATGAGCACTCAAGCAGGTTGGGAGAAAAACATAAATATGCAAAGTTGAAGCTAGTTTCAGTAGTGCCAAACATCAGAAAAAAAATGTTTATTTTTCAGGAAGTAACGATACTGCTTCAGTGTTCACTTAAGGACGTCTTTGCAGTAGAAGTGTTGTCATCTAAGGATCTAATCCAGATAGAGTTCATACACTTCCAAGTTCATATATTTCCAAGTTATTAATGAGGACCAACATAAAACCAGGAAAATTCACTTGGACCTAGACTTCTGTAAACTGCTTTCCAGAGCTCTCTTTTAGTTTGCCCTGATAGTATTGTGCATTATTTTTCCCCATTTCATGACTATGCTCACTTAAATCAGAAAAGTAGGTAAAAAATCACTTACTCTTGCAAAACTCTCCCAACTAATACTAAGCAACATTAAAAAATCATATGCATTTGGTATTGCAGGAGGCATAATTGGTTTGGCTGAATCTGTAATGTTTCATGTGGCCGTTCTCTGCTATCGGAGCTGATGCCAAGCACAAGGCGGTCAAAGTGCAGAGTAGCCCTACCCTGAGGGCTGGGTTAGGCCAGAGCACTGTTCTGCTCTGCGATGCAAAGGCAAAGCAACGTGCCAAGATCTGTGTTAAGGCTGTTCTAGCCTAAGGATTTAGGTAGTTTTCCAGAATCCCTGATAGCTTCTGCGCTCTTGTGAGAAGGAGACGAGGCCAGTAATGCTGATTGCAAAGGTTTACTTGTATGTAGGTCGATAGTTGCGTGGATTTGCTTGTGTTTGGGACTTCTCTTTGTTTTCCAAATCCAAGCAAGCGCATGAAGAGAACCTCCAAGAAAGAGGTAGCTTGGGTTGCAGTTCAAGGTGCTGCCTGTGTTGAAGGAGAGACTGAAGTATGCTAAAACAGGGCAAAAATAGACTTGAATGAGCCCACTTGCTGCAAATAGCTGCCTTAAAAATGTTAGTGTGAGGGGCAGAAAGACTAAGTAAAAATGCTTTTATGTGCAAGAATTATAGTCTTTTTCCAGCAAAATATTGAATAGATATATACCTTATTGGGCTCTAAAGTGAGGATCTTTTGTCTCCCTGTTAGGTGTGTGCTTGATCTCAACCCAAGGCTTTATTATTATGGAATTTCCCAAGTGCTTCAGACAATAGCAGGCAGTGAACTCTATGCAGTTCTTGCTTTCAGCTGTCACACTTAAAAGATGATTGTCCATGTAGAAATAGGCTTTCACCTTATAAAAATCTGTCCTTAGTTCAGTGCTCACTTGTGAAAAGAGTTTAAATCATGAGCATGATGAATTCACTGGATTTGCTTTGACGATTGGAACTGATAGTATATTGACTAAAGTAGGAAGGGTGAAAGGCATCATTTTCCCCTAGTGTGACTAGGCTAATCTATTGAAAAAGCACTACATGTATCAATCCCATGATTTTGCCAAATAAAAAGAAACAACTCTTTATTTCAGATGTGTAGGAAACTGGTTTTACCTGATTTGTCATTATGCAAATCCTTAATTTTGATACGGAATTATTGGTGGTGCTTTGTGGAACAAATGACGCACGGAGAAAGGAGAACTGCTCATATGAGACGCTCTGCAGTACATAGACTCCTAAAGTAATACAAAGAATATAGAGATGATAAACTTTATGCCTCCTGCTAAAAGCGGTTAGACCCAGGAAATATCTGCTCTGAATTGCTTTAGTAATATGATGCACCAGCACTTAAATTCACTTAGACTCCTGGCAGGTTTGCATAACAGTAGCACACTGGTTTCTACGGGGAAAAAATAACCATGTTTATCATGTGCTTTGTCAGCAAGCAGCTTTCGGCATTCTCCCACCCTGCTCGCAACCTCAGACAGGTATCGCGGTGATCTCCCAACACCCCCACTCCTGTGTTCCTGCGTTATCTTTAAATGCTTCTGCACACCAAGCAAAAGGCATTTTTCTTTCCTCCTAGAAAAGGGAATGTGGTTGTGCTTCCTAGTCACAGGAGCTGTAAAAGAGAACAGCCCAGAGAATCAGTTCTAATCATGCCTTGACAGCCTGGAAACATCTTTACGAGGCTGGGGCAATTCCAAGCAAAGCAGATTTTTATAAAGAGACTAAGCACGATGAAGTTGCACACGGAACAAGTTTAGCACACTTTATTCATGAGTATTTTATTGGATTTCCTCTTAACTAAATTGCTGATAGGACAAAATAACACCGACTCACTTTTAACAAGGCTTTAGCCACTTTGCAGGTCATAAACACTAGCAATGACCAAGCAATTTTCGAACAGGAGAGAAGCCTTTCTTTGCACTACGTCTATGTTTTCTTGAATGAATCACTAAATCTTGTCCCTAACCTGCTGCCTTATTTAAGAGAAAAGATTATTTATTCCATCACTTGCAGGTTTTTATTTTGCTGTTTTCTTTTTTCTTTTCTTGTTTCAGTCTCTAAATAACCCTTCCTCTCAGGTTTGAAAGGCTATAATTGTTCTTTCCTCTCTCACTTAACCATTCTATAAATTCTAGGAGCTTGGTAGCCTACAGATTAACCTTAGCCCATACAAAAGCTTATTTTAGCCTTTGATATATTCGGCCACAGCGTGGTTTGAGTTGCAATATCTTATTGGAATTGTATCAATACCAGGCTAATGGTCTATTTGACTAAATGGAGAAACGTATAAACAGCATTTTGATGGCCCTGTCCTCCTTGCATCAGTCATGGGTTCTTTGGACCTGTTTCTATAGATCACTTGTTCGTAGCCCTCAAGACCACGTGTTCATTTCTGCTTGCTGCGCTTTTCCTGGGCCGTGGTGTTTAACCTGGTGCCTGAAGAGCCATTCCCTTCCTGCTCTCCCTTTCTTGTGGTACGTAAGATGTGCCCAAGGAGACATGGCTGCTATGTGTGTGCCTGGGGAGACTTGTCCAAGGCCAGGCTCCTTGGATGTTTGCTTCTGCTGCGCTTGTTCAGAGGAAAGCGCAGTTGATCCCATGGGTGCTACCATGTGAGATAAAGGCTGCCATTTAATAAAATTTTATAAGAGCATTTTGGACAAGATTGAGCTGGCTAATAGACAGTTCAGAGCTGTCGCTTATTGTGTGTGGGACAGGGGAAAGTGTTTTGGAGCTGAGAGAAAAACTAGAGGCTTTTTTTTTTTTTACTGAACTTATTTTCTTAGGTGAAACATTTTATGTCTTTTGGTGTAGAACCTCTTAAATTGCTTTCTCTATGTCAGTAACCTGCTATTCTCCCCTATAACAGTGTGCACAAGGGTATTGCTTAACTTTCTTTTTCTTTTCTTTTCCCATAGAGTGGCAATTCTCGGAGCTTTATAGTGGCACCTTGTCATCTGTTATGTCCTTTTATGTTTACTTTACACCAAGATGGCTCAGCAGGTAACCCTGGAGGAGGAGGACCATGCCAGGGCCCCCACCGTGCCTTGACAGGATCCCATGGGGCTCTATGGGGCTCCATGGGGCTCCGTGCGGGCCGCGGCGGGGAAGGCCGCGTCGCCCTGGCAACGCCGCCCCGGAAGCGCCGCGGCCGCCGCTGACCCCCGCGCCCGGAAGTGCGGG
>JAUBOD010000256.1:411861-480024 GCA_032353885.1 Nothura maculosa | reverse complement strand
CCCTTCCTCTTTGCCTTTCCCCTTCCTCTTTGCCTTTCCCCTTCCTCTTTGCCTTTCCCCTTCCTCTTTGCCTTTCCCCTTCCTCTTTGCCTTTCCTTACTGTGGGAATACACTGATTTAAAAACAAAAATATTAATATATTTAGAAAGCAGAATTTGAGTTGACTTCCATTCTTGCTGGTTGATCTTTTTGTAGGCAGAGTTCTCAGTGGAGAATACTGAGTTATAAAGCAGATTTAAGAAAGAGATGAAAGTTTAGCACTTTTCAGTGTTTTTACAGTACATGTATTAGATAACCCTTTAAGGATTTGTGGTTTGAATCTGGGAGACTAGTTACGTAGTCCTTGTACAGAAAGCATGCTCGCCAAATAGGTAGTTCCTTGCACAGCTGCTTAGTTAGAAAGTAGAAGAAATATAAGAAAATAACCAAGGTATCCAGTGAGCGAACACTTACTGTTGTGGATTAAAGGAGTGAATTATATGTTTGTGTGCTAGTGCATCACGTTAAAACTGTACTATAGTTCTGAACTAGAATGTCTTGTCAAGGTGGTTTCAGTTACTGGGTGATTATAAATGTCTTGGAGGATCTGTGGGAAAGCCAATTGATTAAATTTAGGTCTGGCTTTTCAAATATGCTTTGACCTTGCGATGCACTGCAAGATGGCAGTGCTTGCAAAGCGTTGCAGCATTCGCTGGGAGTCAGTGGTAGCATTGGGTCATAGCCTATGTTTTAACTTCCCTTTATTCAGTTTCTTATTATTCCATTCTTATTCTGATGAATTCCTTTGTGTTCAGTTTTGTCCAGGAGCACGTACAAAGCAGTTCCATCTCTGAGCTCCCTAGAGCCTGGAGTGTTCCGCACGTCATGCACTTTGCTTTGGAGCTCTGACCACCAGTGCCTTGGATTGAGCTCACTCTTAAAGCAGTTAAGGGAAAGGAGGCTTTCAAATTTGCAAACAGGAGAAGACAATGCATAGCAGTTCAGATTTGCTTTTTTATGTTTAAAATGTATGTATGTGTGGGGAAGGGGACAGAGAAGCTGGTAGAACCATGTGGCAAGAAATAACATTTATGTTGAGACCTGTATTCCTGAAAATCTGTCTTTAACAAGGTTATTTTTTGTTCCTATCTATATATATTTTATACTGTCGAGTATCACGATAGAAAGCTATAGTGCTTTTGAGTTGTTATTTCATTCTGTGCTTGGAAATATAAGTAATGTTATTAATAGTCATTTACTGTTAAATTCATTAATGAATCTGATGATGATACAATTGATATGTTAACAAGTGAAATACAGTAAAATGTTGCATGGAGAGGAGGAGGAACTTTTTGTGATGCTTTAACACTGATGTCTTGGAGGAGGCTTTTGTACAATGAATAAGAGCATTGCATAAATGAAGTAGAGAAAAATTGAGTAGTAGTCTGTTTTAGGAAATATAAAAATATGTTTATATATAGGCAAAAGAGTTATAAAGAAAAGCATTGCATCCTAAAATGAGAACAAAAAGTCTTTATTTAAAAAAAAGAAACTACTTTTTGTTGCTCCATAAATGGGGAAGAGGGGGAAGGAATACAGAATTTTTGCTTTGGAACAAATTACATGCTCTTAGAACTTTTATACCTTATCTTTAATCTGCTTCTCATATATGTTTTGTAGTTAATGTCTTCATTTTTTGTTCTTTCTGATTTCATTCAATAGCTGGGCTTAGTGCTATGTAATTATTTCAGGTTTCTTCTCAGATAATCTAATTGTGCTCCTGGTGTCTTTTGTTGCCGTCTGTAGGAAAGAAAAAATGTGGTTTTACGACAACAGAACTCAACTCTAAAGCCGACTAATCCTATTGATACTTAAGTTTTTAGCCAAATTGTTTTTTTTTTCCTTTTTTTCCCCCCTCTCCTCACATAATGCATATTGAAATATGTACTTGTTTCACAAGAAGTTTTATAAATGTCCTGAGGTGTGTTCTGTGTCGCATGGCAAACCTGTGTGCACTGTGGCGGTGCAGCAGTGCAGGGCACTTGCTGCTCGCGGGGCCCTGGAGAGCAGGTGGCAGCCAAATGTGGCAGGGGCGCTGGGGAAAGAGGCAGAGTCTTGGATGCAGGAAGAAAGCAGCATTGCAAAAGCTTTACCGGAGATGGTGACTCTTTAGTGCTGTGTAACTCCAGAAGTTATCACAAATGCTTTGGTTGTAAAATGCTGTTTACATTTGTATATCCCCTAACCCCTCAAGATTTGGGCACAAAAACTTTTTGTTTAATTTTGTTTGGTTTAGGTCCTGTTTGCCACAGATTTTTTTGATTTTTAGCAACTATTGTTTTGTTATACTCGTATTTACTATGTTAAAAAGTACTTAACGGGAGATAAAGTTGGAGGCAACTAAAGGTAAAGTAAACTATTAAGTGATATGTGCATGTGTAAACACAAGCACACACACGTGTATTCAAGAGAGATCTGTTGAAGGATTTGGGGAGTGTATTTTGTACTGGTATTTTTCAGGGTTAATGCCCGTTGTTTTGGCAGACATAGGCTATTCAGTGAGCTCATTTCTGTGTTGTTGTGACCATATTTTATTTTAAAGAACTATTAGTTCTGAACATTGTTACTTGGTTGGCTTTACATATAGAACAAATTCCTCTCCCAACTTTGGTTTGACTTCAGGAGCACACACTTCTGTGGGAAAGCTTATGCATTGCCACAGGTTTCGGGTTGTGCTCTTCTGTAAAGAAGGGTGCTTGCACATCAGTTGCATCTAGCCTCAAAGCATCTCTCTTGACTTTGGGATTAGCATTGGTAGAAGAAAGTAAAAAAGCATTTGAAAGAGTAGAAAGGTGACTTTTGTTTTTAATAATTATTCTTGTCATTCGAATATGTAGCATTCTCACAAACAACCTTTTACGGGGGATTCAGCATCTGTGTGTTCGATTAATGATGTCCCTGTGTTTTCCGGAGCTCTCCTGCCCCTGGCAGTGTGTGGCCTGGGATTCTTGCAAAGTTCCTTGATGCGCCCGTGGCAAATGTGCATGGTTAGCTCAGGCATACGTGGCCCAGTGAAGCCTGCTTGTTGCTGCTGTAAAATTAAATATTAAGCAGCGAGTCTTGTGATCAGGCATGATGTGTCAGCTGACAGCAGTGTTTGAAGTTGTTGCAGATCTTTTCAAGTGAGTGTGGAATTATGTCCCTATCTCTGTGTTTGAGAGAGTATTTTCTTTATATTAGGCAGCTTTTTAAAGAGCAGATTTCCAAACAGAATAAGCCTGCATTTGAAAGCTCTAGGGCATGTTTTAAGCTTAAAAACGTAATATAGGTAAGGCCAGATCCAACAAGGTCATTGAGATGGGGCCTTTGTTCTACAGCTTTCAGTTCAAAACAGCTAATCCAGAACCTCCAAATTTACAAGCAAATGTGTTCAAAGACAAGCTGATGATATGCTCATAAACACTGCACTATTTGTGGTTTATTTAGGACTAATGGGGCTTTTACTTGATGCTGGAGCAATACAATTCTGGGAACTTGGCACTCAGTGCAGATCTGCCAGCGATGTCCCTCCTCTTAAGGCAATGATCCCGCTCGGAAAGAGGGATGACCGAGCAGAGCGCGCTCGGCTCTGGCCCCTGTGCTTTACGTGCTGCTGGGGGAATCTCACACCTCCCCTTTCTTCCTATTTCCCCAAAATAAATGGGCATTATGGAATCTTACATGGCCTTTCTTTCTGGCTTGCTCAGCCTCTTGATCTTTTTTAATGAAGTCCAAAATGTAGGATTTAATATTCGGATTTGCGAAATTATAACAAGAAAAAGAACTTTAGTGACATGTTTCATAAGGAGGTAGAAATAAATTTTCAAGGGAATTTTTCATGCCAGTGTTATATTTCTATTTGGCTTTTGATGGACAGGAATGTGAATGTCTTTATAGAAGTGTAATTTACTTAACAGGGCCTAAATACTGGCTTAATATTTAGAAATAAAAAGGAAGCAAAAGCATACGGATCAGTTATGCAGAATCCAAATGCTATTCAATTTGTTCTTTCACTAAAACTTGTACCAAGCCCTTTATTCTTTTTATTTTCCTTTTCCTTTTGAATTTTGAACTAAAACCTTGTATTTTAGTTGAGAGATTTTTCTGTTGTTGTTTTATTGTTTTGGCTTTATTTGTGTCTTTTGACTTTATTATCATATTGTGCTGGGAAATTCTTTTAAAGTTGCTTCCTGGCAGGGAATTAAACTATGTTAGAGCATCGATTCCCTGTGTTTATCCTGATGAGAGATTTGAGGGGGATTTTTATTTTATTTTATTTTATTTTATTTTATTTTATTTTATTTTATTTTATTTTATTTTATTTTATTTTATTATTTATTTTTCCTTCTAGGTGTCCTTAAATCTATTTGGATCAATCTCAGTTTTATTTATAGTATTTTGAAGCTTATGATATAACATATATTCTTCATACTGCTTTTAATCCCTTCTACGTATCTTCCTATTACCTAACTTTTTATTTTGCTCTGAAAAATCTCTTTTATAACACAGGAAAGTGATAATCTTGGAAGCTGACAAACAGGGCTCTCAAATAGAAATACTTCATTTTTTATAGTGTATGAACAAATAGTTATTTAGTCAAAAAACTGAAATGTAATTGCTTATGTTGGTGGTTAGAACTGTATAAATTCAATAGTTGCTAACATCAAGTGTGACAATGGTGGGTAGTCCTGACTGAAATGATTGTGGTTGGCTGTTTTTTTTCTTTAAACTCGTGGCTATTTTTATATCTTGGTGCTATCTCATGAACGTTGAAGTTCCTCTTTTTTGTGAAAATTTTGTATTTCCGATTGGTTGGAGTCGTTGGCCAGCTAATGGGTGTGGGTGTGTGTGTGTGTGTGTGTGTGTGTGTGTGTGTATACATACATAAAAAATATATAAATCTTGAAGTCACTTTTTTTTTCCTCTGCAAGTGACAAGAAAAGATTTTTTTTCTCGAGAAAATAGTCTTTCACCAAACTTGAGTAAATATAGTACTTATAGATCTAGTAAATATTCTTACTGTTTGTAATATGGCAACATGGATGTAAACAAATAATTATTTCACATGGTTAAACGTGATAGTAGGTTAGTCTATTTGTCCTGCTTTGCTATTGGGGCTTTTCTAGCCCTTCTTCTTGATTATAGCTTCTTTTCACTTGCTCTTAATGTAGAACAAAAACTACTCAGCAAATCAGGATATCCCTCTGAAAGAAATGAATAGAGATGAATTTGTATTAATGGATTTTTTTTTAAACAGTTGTCATTTGTAACTGTTCAGTATCTTTCTCCTCTTCCTTTATTTTAGGCTGTTTTTGCCCTACCATTCTGTAGATGACTTTTTCCTTTCTATTTCATCAGTCTTTTAATGCAAGTGTAGTACCTTAATGCTGCTTGTGGATTGTATTTGTTTATCAGTAGATATGAAGAGTAAATGCAGGGAACTCTTTTAGATGGAAAATAAAAAAGATACAGTTAAATTTTAAAACAAAAATTAAAGGTTAAGACTGTTACAGTCGTTAAGTATTGAGTATTATTTCTCAGATAACTAAGGATAGTTGTAAAGTAAAACTTGACCAGTTTTTATGCTTACTAATCAAATATTGTATTTACTTTTGTCACATTGGAACACTTTCATTTTTGTTGAATTCTGTTTGTGTGGTCAACCTAATATTTCTTAACAGATCAATGTGGCATATATTAAAGTTATATAAGTTGCTTATTATCAGATATTCCTTAAAGTAGAAACATTTCTAGGTAAGGAAAGAGGAACACTTCTCTGCTTTCTTTTCTTCTATACGCAGTTCTTTAATGGGATAAAATTTCAAAACTTGGAAAGCTTTTTTTTTAAAATTATATAACAATCTATTCAGGTAAGGGATCTTAATTTCTTTTTTCCCCCAAGCCTCCATCATTCTCATTTCATAGGCTTTGCTTGCATCCCATATACATGTTGGTAACGGTTGGCAAAACAAATAAATGTCAAAAAGGCAGATAAGCTGAGAAACTGGAATACTTTTAACTGAGTGAATCTTTACTGTTTTGAATCAGGAGGTCAGCCAAGTCGCGAAGCAGAAGTCCCTATTCCTCACGGCACTCGAGGTCTCGTAGCAGACACAGGTTGTCTAGGTCCCGAAGTCGTCATTCGAGTATTTCGCCCAGCACCCTGACCCTCAAGAGCAGTTTGGCTGCTGAGCTGAACAAGAACAAGAAAGCGAGAGCTGCTGAGGCAGCCAAGGCCAGCGCGAAGGCTTCCAACGCCTCCACCCCTACCAAGGGCAACGCGGACACCGCCGGCAGCGCGCCGCAGGTGAACAACGTGAAGGACCTGAAGAAAATAAAAGTTGAGCAGACGCCTTCTCCGACAAGCAGTGCGAATTTGAAAAATGATAAGGCGAAAGCGAAGGTTTCCCTTCCCGAGACAAAAGGGGAGAATAATTTAATTGCGGAGAAAGTTCCAAAGCAGAAGCCGGCGGCGGCGACGGCGGTGAAGGAGAGTAAAGCGGCTGCCGTGAAGCAGCAACCGGCCGCTGCTGTGAAAGAGAAGAGCAAACCGAGCGCGCCCGCTGTAGCCCCCAAGGAGAAGGAGCGAAATGTTGCACTACCAACCTCCACACTGCCGCCCTTGCCTTTGCCTCCCACGCTGCCTGAAGACAAGGAGACCGAGAGGTGAGTTGTGGCGCGGGCTGTTTCGGGGGCTTGGTTGCTGGTGGTTTCTTCTTGGAGGCAGTGTTCCATGGAAACACGGCTGAACGGTTGTTTTCAAGTTGCAGGCACTTGGTAGTTGGGGAAATACTGCTCACCCAATTGGAGATAGCGAGTTGAGTGCAAAGGTACATGCTGGTGAGGGAAAAGATGAGTTCAGTAGCCTTATCTGAAGAAGGTTTAATTGGCTGGAATTTCAGGCAAGGATGTTCTCTCCTTTGAATGACGTGGTTTCTTATATGTGCGTTATTTTATTGTATCTTGTTTTAGAGATCAGTAGGGTTTTTTTAATGTATTCTTATATAACAAAAAAGAGGTTCGTGGCTTGTTGCTCTTCTTCACTTTTACAGGATAAACATTTGCCTGCAGCAAAAACTTCATACGTGTACTTCAAGTGCCATCCGATTTTCGACTGCTTTAAGCCTCTCCATAGCCCTAATGGAGAATATTTCTTATTATGTGTATTGGAAACTTAGGCAAATGAGCAGTAATTTACCATTTGTATTTTGGGTTTGATGGTGACGTTTAGAAAAAATCCCCCTTGATATTAGTTGTATTTTGTATGTCTCATGTACATGAGACATGATCATCTCACAACATGTAAAACAATTTCTCAGCACCAAGTAGGAACTCCTAGTGTGACACAGCTGTGTACAAAGTGAAGCTGTAAAAGAGAAATTCCAAACCTTAGAAATACTTAATTTCATATTTCATATTCCATATCTGTGAAACTAGTTTCTTGTCTCCTGTTCTTTGAAAAGTATCTAGTATATGTCCGTAAAAGTTGTTAGAAACAGTTATAAGGAATTCTCTGTGTATTTACTAACAGGTGTCCAAGGTGGTGGACAATTTTTTTTTTTTTTAGCAATGAAAGGGAAATTGCTTCTCACCTCCAGCAAAAGTCATTCCAGTCGTTCAGAATTACAGGTATACAGATGCATTTGTTACAAAGCCATCCTCTAGAGATAAATGGCATTTCTGATTATTTGGCTATTATTTGATAACAAAATTCACTGCCTTGACTAAAAGCTAAGTTACCACGTGTGGCCTGTATGTGGTGGCCGGCTTTGCAGTGTTGTGGTAGTGTGAAATGAGATTTTGTCCTCAGAATGGCCATTGGCTCTATTGACTAGTAGTTTTGAAATCTAGGAATTGTTTTAACTACTGTTAAACCACACGTGAGCTTGTGTGGAAAGCTTAATGGCTGTGAACAGCTGCTGGGGAAGGTGAATGGTGAGAGCATAGGGTGTCAGTCATGCTGCCTGTCTGAAGGTCTGGACTTGGTATCAGAATGGGTCTGGTTCTGTTACGATAAACTTGAAGTCATCCAAGAAAAACGATCTGGTTTTGGAAAGGGAAGGGGAACAGCAGTGGTGTTTACCTTGGACTCACGGTTACTGCAGGGCGATTGTGCCTACAAAGGAAGCTACGCAGAGCTGGCTGGCCTCATGTGCAGTTCAGTAGGTATCTCATAAACTCATAAATTAGCTGCCTGTCGGAGCAGGTGGGTTGCAAAGCTGCTGCTGCAAGGGGGAGCTGTGCTGGTGGTCAGCAGGGTGTGATTTAGCAGCCTTGCCAAAGGGCTTTTCTTAGCTGCTTCTGTTTTCATGTAGTTGTTCTGAAACCGCTTCAGAACCTCTCGTGTGTTGTGCTCTCCCTAATGCAGAGAGCTGGCTGGCAGAACTACTAGACTGGAGTATGTATTTGAACTTCCAAGTGGAGACTTTTTCTTTGCCGTGCTGAATCCTTGCTCTGTTGGATGGTGGCTGCTTTACAGCCCACCACTCATTCCCTCTGGGATGAGGACAGCGTGTGTGTCCTTGAAGTTCCTCTTTGATTTCAGGCAGTGGCAGCTTGAGAAATGCAAGTCATTCCAGCGTTATGTTTTTGTGATTAAATGTAGGTAGAAGGCACTGGAAACATTGGAATGCTTTATTCATAATCATTGCAGTTAGTAATCTACAGATACTTAAGAAAGAATGTGTGTTCCTCATGATGCAAGATAGCAAGTTCTTCTTAAGTAGATGAGAAGAAGTTTTAGGAAAAGCTCCATAAAAGGGTCCCAGAGGAAGGGAATGACAGTAGGATGACATGACCTGAAGTGTTTCAGTGACTATATGAGATTGATGTAGTCTGTGAATCACATGATGTGGATAGCTCCATAATAACCTGCAGGTTTGGTGACCGTATTAGTTGTCTTTGGAGAGCAACATTACAGGGCATTGGATTAGGATAATCTTCTCTTGTGTGGGAAGCCAGCTGGAATACACATTCCACCTCTGTGCTCCTGAGACCTGGCAGCAACGGGGCCCTAGATGTTCTTGATAACACAGGCTGGGAGCTTGGAAAAGCACCTCGGGTGGCAGCAGAAATGTGGGCTGGAAGCCCGGGGCACTTCCTTGCTCTGGCTGGGGAGGTTTGCTGTGTCATCCGACCGGCTCTCTCACCAGGCCTGTGAGGTCTTAACATCTGATTTCACAATTTCTGGAGAATTTCAGTAGTTATCTGTGCATCTTTCACAGCACTGTTTGTTCTTTGTAAAGTGTAAATCCAAGTCCTGCAGATTGTAAGTGTAGAGCTTTCAATTTTTGGTGCATGAAGAAGCCTGGAATATACTGAAGAATATAGAAATGCCTATGGGTTTTCCTGCATGTATTTTAATCCCATTGCACTGTGTTCAACATAGTAGTAAACCTGTCATCTTTTTACTAGTTTACGAGAGAATATTTCAGTGAAGTCGGTTAAAGAAACAGAGAAGAAACTTCGCCATCTGCTCGCGGACCTGCCGCTGCCCCCCGAGCTGCCCGGAGCGCCGGAGGTACCTAAAAGTCCAGAGGAGAAGAAACCAGTGGTCCAGTTGCACACCAAGAGGCGCCCCAAGTATGTTTGCTTGCCTTTCTGAGGGCATTGCTCCAGCAAAAATGGTGGTTGCTTTCAAACGTGCTCCGCAAATGTTCACCATGTTTTGTTGCTTAATGTTCCTGAGGTGTGATTCAAAGTGCACAGTTTATTGCCGCTTAATATATGAAGCTTCTTACCTATTAAGGTCTCAATTTTGAGTTTTACTCAGGTTTGCAGCAATCCTTATGTATGTTACCAGTGCCAGAGGTTAGAGGATTGATAATTCTAATTTGTGTGACTTGAACAAACGCTGATAAAATCTCATCCTCTGTGTATATCTCTGTTGCTACTGCTGTAGGTCTGCCTTTTTTGTTGCTCCTGTTTGTTTTCAGTTCCGTACAGCACAATGATAAGCAAGTGAACAGAAGTGGCAGACAGAGTAGTCAGTTGAGGTCAGCCCTTTTGCTGGTTTTTCTGTACAGCTCCATGTTGTATATCAAGCGTGAAAACTTCCCTGGCAATCTATGGCCTTGCTATAAAATCCAGTGCAAACTATTTAAAATATATTTCACTTCTGCAATGCTCACAGCTTGTGCTGTAACAACAGAGCTGCAACATCTGCACAGCAAGGAGAACCGAGTTGAAAGCTTTTACAAAAAGTATTTGTGTCAAAACCAGCATTAACAAATTGAATTTTGAAAGCTCCCTTACTTAAATTTTTAAAGCCTTTTATGTGTGAAGAAGCCAGGACACAAAAAGGACTTTTTTTAAAAAAAAATTCAAAGTTCAGAGGCTTTTCTTAAGGCTGTGTTCTTAGATATGCTTATTGTTTCCTAGAATATGCGGACCACGACACGGTGAAACGAAAGAAAAAGAAATAGACTGGGGAAAGCGCTGTGTGGATAAATTTGACATCATTGGGATTATTGGTGAAGGCACCTACGGGCAGGTTTACAAAGCCAGAGATAAAGACACAGGTAGGCCCAAAAGTCTAAATGTAATGCTGCAACTTGAAAAATTCAACGGTTGTTTATTTTTTGTATATTGAGTAAAATTTGTGATATTCTGCTCATTACACATGGATATTTGGAAATGTTTGTTTTGTCTGAATTGCAAGTTATCTTTTGAGCCTTGGAAAATCATTTACCTGTAGAGTTGTGACTGGAAGCTTAAGTAGCTGAGTAGTGCTGATCCTTTCTTGTGTGTGTTTGTTTTTTCTCTCTCTAAGCTTTGATGTTCTGCCCACCATTAACTGAGTGAAGAGAGTGGAGGGGAGGGGAGCTGTGTAGAAACAAAATGACCCTCTAGCCAGTTCGTAGAGGGCACAGGAGTGAAAGAGCATCTTCACTAGACTTAACTGTTTTCCTTCTTCATACTCAGTAGCCACTAGCTGGTAGTTGGGAGAGAATCTTCCTCTCTTCCATGCTGCTTTGAAAAATTGGTTACTTGTTTTTCTTTTTGCAGTATATCATGTAACAACTTTACAATAGTGTTTTTTGTGTTACTTTGTTTTAATTTCATGTAGTTAAACAGCATGTTGCTCAAATGAGCAAGCGTGCAGCACTGCAGTATATGAAAATGTTATCACTGCATCTGAACAGAAAGTACAATGAAGTGGATTTTTGTTACATGCTTAATCTTTTGATGTTCAGGTGGTAGTTCTCTCTGTGACTGCTTTCCCTTTTGGCTTCTTTGTGCACACCTTGAACCTGGATGATTTTCTGCTTTAACAGTACATGAAGCCCAGAGGATCACATAGCAGCTTCACATCTCTGGTGTGCAGAAGAACAAGTGCTGTGACTGTGCTTGCTTCTGAGCAATTCCCCTCCTCTTGTCTGAGCTCACAAACTTTGTTTCTTACCTGAAGTACAAGTGGCACAGATTTTACTTTTACTGCTTACCAGGGAGCCACTGCAAGTTGGTGTTTGGAGCAGCTTCTTGCTCTCCTGCAATTCTGTTCTTGGGGCATTTAACTTTGTGACACATTTGTCACCATATTGGCCTCTCTGGTAACTGTGAGAGTATTTGTGGCAGTCATTTTTTAACCTGCAGTTGAAGTTGTTGCTCTGTGTGTTGAGCAGCAGGTATTCCATCGGCTTGGGCATTCAGATCTTGCCCTGAAAGCAGCGTTGTGCCTTTCAGGCTGTGTTGTAAGAGCCTCTGCATTGGGCTTGCAAAGCAGTGGGATTGAAGAGGGAAGGCAAAGACGTTGCATCGGCTCCAGACTGGTCTCTAAAACCACGCCTTGGCAGTGTGGCTTTTGAGAATGGGATTTGTTCAGATTCATGGTCTGCTTTTAGTGGGTCCTTCCAACTCCAGAGGAGCAGAACTCAGTTCTTGTGTAATGGCACCTGTCTTGAGACTCTTGGGCTGTAACAGCTACTGATGACTCTCATCAGAGCACTAGCACGTCTGCTGGGCTAGCAGGAGTTGCTCCTTGCACAGGCGGCCTGCTTGGATGAAGGATGTGTCAGAGGCAGCTTTTCTGCCCTCTGCAGTCTCTGATGCTGCAGTGGGAGCAGGTTCTTAGCTGTCTGCACCATTGCCTCCTTTGGAGTGGTTGTTAAGAGGGCCCAGAAAACTGGACAATGATCCTTGTATATATGCAGAACATATCTTTACATCCTGTGTTATTCCAGTTTGTGTTGTAGCTTGCTGCATCATCCTTGAGGTATGATCTGGGAGGCATTATCTTCTGGGGTTAAGAACTGGTCTCACTGCATGAGTGACATACTTCTCTGAGACTGCAACGTTAGGATTTCTTCATTCCTTTCTCCTTACTGCAACCTTTGCTTTTGCTCCTGTCTGCTTTATGGGTAACTTGCTCTGCTTTGCCTCACAGATCACCATAAAAGCCGTTACATGTTAGTGGAGCTCACAAGCAACATCTTGGCATCCAGAGCTCCACTGCTAGCACCTCTTTCTGCCCAGCACTGGCTGAAGGGAAGGACCTGTCTGTGTGTTCCCTGCCTTTGAACCCTCTCCATAACGTTTCCCTCACAGCAGCTCTGCGACCTCGAGTGCTTGCTTCCATGTGGCACTATGGTTATATTGCTTCCTTCTGGGGATGTCACAAAGTATTAGCCCTGCTGACTCTTGCTCTCTTGCTGCAGTGTTAGTTCCCAATCTGTGTGGCATGCTGCAGTGCAGTATATTGTACATGCACCGTATACACTGCTGCTTTCATTGATATACCTGTGCTTTCATGGAGCTTCTCACTGAAGGAGGTGGAGAAGTTGGCATACAGGTTCTAGATACCCTCTGTCAGGAGGACACACTGTTTTGTACTGTAGCTTTATCCAGCCCAGCCTTCAGTAAAGTAAATTAAGAAAACCTCCTTGCAGGGTGTATGGATGAGACGTCCTCTTTATTGACAGAAGACTGAGCCTCCTGGAAGGCTTTTCACCTTAATTAGGGAATTGGCTCAATGGATGAGGTTCTCCTAGAGGCTGTTTCTTCCTTGAGTCGGTCAGGCCGCAGCAAAGGTGACTGTGGCTTTGGGCTGCTCTCCGTGAGCTCCTTGTAGCACTTGCCCATTGCCAGGACAAGCCATGGAGCTTTGCTCTTGCTCTCTGATCGAGCCCTTCAGAGCAGTCCTCCCAGCCAGGAACTCCAGCTCCTTTTCATTCAGACGTTTTGTGAGCAACGTTGTTTGGAGTTGCTTGTAACACTAATCTACTCATAGCTACTTGAGAGAAAGGTTACCTGCCTGCAACTGTTCTTTAATGTGGTTTGTCTATACAATTGTATGTTGGCAAACCTTATTCTTCCAGGTCTGTGCAGGACTTTGCAGGGGAGTTCTGAGGCAAGGATGGCCTTTTCTCTTGTAAGAGATGTGTGAGAGCCATGCAGACCAGGAGAGGAGGTTCCTGCAAGTGCTGCATTCAAATGAAGCTTTCATTAAAATGTTAACATTTGCATTCATGTGACTTTCAGTGCTTGTGGGAGAAAGCTTGGGCTTAATTGTGCTTGTTAGATAGGCTAGACCTGAGAAGAACAATTAATAGGCCAGAACCTTTTTGGTCTTCATAAAACACACCTTGCTCATTGGAGGGCAGAAGGAAGAGAATCTTACTCTGCATTCTGACTTGTGATGATAAGAGTAAGAAATTTATAGCAGACCTAAGCATCTGACTGTAAAGCTACTGCTGAGCATTAATTGTAGACGTGGTTTTATTGATGGACTCAGTGTGGAAAATCAGATCACAGGTAAGTGAGGCTTAATAACTGTCAGCTGACAACTGTCATATCCAGTGTCATTTGCTCTATGTGACTGTTCCCCAAATTGCCCTAGTCAAATTTCCCTTCAGCATTGCACTGATGCTTGTTTGCTATTCTTAACTTGTGTGCTATTTTTAATGTTTCACATTGAAATTTTCTCATAGGAGAAATGGTGGCACTAAAGAAAGTACGTCTGGATAATGAAAAGGAAGGATTTCCTATTACTGCTATTCGGGAGATTAAGATTCTTCGACAGCTTAATCACCAAAGCATTATCAACATGAAGGAAATAGTGACGGATAAGGAAGATGCCTTGGACTTCAAGAAGGACAAAGGTACCTGCACTACCACGGGGGTTGTTATTTTTGGCCATGATCTGCGCTGCAGGGACTGGGGAAGGTTTCGTTAAAAATGTTTGTAAATTGTGACCTTTAGCAAGGGGATATAGTGAGATTTGGTTGCTGTTGCAAGTCCTTTACTTGACTTGGTGATGCATTCTGTTCATACAGACTTTGATTGGGGAATATTCTGTGGAGTAAAAGGTTTCTTTCTGATGCTTGAGAACAGAATAGATGTTTGACTTTGTCACACGCAGCTTAGGGAGGACAGTCACAAGGGGAAGATCTTACACGGGACGTTTTTAGCCTTTTGCTTCTTTTATCACAACATGTAAAGAGACATTTTTTATTACAGGCCTCGTTTTTGTCAGAGCAGTGTTCCAGCTTTTCAGAGCTGGAGTGTGTGTGCCTTGAAGGGTGGAAGGGTGAACGAAAGCCAAATTTGTGCCCTTTTTGTTCCTGCAGTGTTCAGCCTGGCGGCTGCGAGTTACAGCAGCCTCCTCAGCTAGAGAGTCAAGTGCACAGGAGGGAAGTTGCTCAGGGTGGCTGCTTGCTGCTTTTGATACTGGAGTGGTCACTTGGTCTCCGGAGGCTGTTTCCTTGTAATTACAAGTCTTATAAACGGATAATTTCATGGCATTTTAGTGTCCTGTGGACGATCTGATGGGCTGAGGAGCGTGTTTGGAATGTGCCAGCGCTGCTGCTTCCCTGTTCTCCCTTCCCTAGTTACTGCAGGGAAGGCCCAGCAAAAACCGGAGTACAAAACTGTGTCTGTACTGCTGAGTCAGCAGAAACATCAGCTGACACCGTGAGTCAGAAGATGACAGGCAAAGTTAGGCAGAAATTGGGTATTTTTTCCAGCACCTTTTAGAAGGTAAAAGAGCCTGAAGAGTTTGCAGCGCTGACCTGCTTTGGAAGGAGGGGAGTTTATCGGCAGGTTGGAGTAGGAAATATCGATGGAAACAGTTTCCTAGGTGTGTGCAGGTGCAGTGGTGAGAGCCACTTTGTACTGAGTTGTCATTAGATCCAAGCTGCCAAGCTAATGAGATCCCCTTGAGCCTCAACTTCGTACTTGATATCTTACTAACAGACTGTCTCCCTTTCAGTGTGCTGCTGTATCGAGAATTGAATTGAAGGGGTTTTGGGGGTGCGTTACAAACTGCATGTCTCTTTGCTTTCAAATGTAATGTGCTTTCTGTCCAATTCTATACTTGTACCTTTGATATTGCTTTAGTTTATTTACATGTTCATATTTAACGGCTTATTAAATATGTCTTTAGTAAGCCCTGCAGAGGAGGGGACTTGGCTAAAGGTACTGAAATAAAATTTGTTTCTGGTAGTCTCGAAAGCAGTAACAAGAAAACGGGGCTGTGCTGTTGTGATTTGGCTGCAAAAAGATAGTTTGGGTTTGTTTGCTTTGTTTCCAGGATGCTGCATTCTGTATTTCTGCAACAAAAGTAGCTCCTTATAAGGTGGGCCTTTTTAGATAAGAAGTTGTGGCCCATTTCTAATCTGCACAAGGAAGAAGGCAAGTGGGAAATGGGGTCATGTTCGTGGTCAACTACTGCAAGCTCAGTAGGAAGATGCTTGGGTTGAGAAGGGACAAGCTGCAAAGGTGACAGTGGTATTTTTTGTTCAAGCCCATTTCCCAGTGAAAGCAGAGTGTTTTGCTCTCATTAATGATTTTGCTTCATTTATGCTCTTGGCTTAATTTCACTGTGGGATGTCGTTCTTATAAAACACTGCTAAAGTCCCATATGCTGAAGTCAGGTAGGAGAACATTTCTTCTCATCTCTGTTCTTCTAGCTAAGAGAAGTAAAGCTGACCTTCTATCTCAGGTTGCTTCTCATATCCATGCTCATTACTAATCTGCTCATTCACTCCAAGATTCTTTTAGTGGTATCTTAATAAAATGCAGCAAATGTAATATTCTGATAGTTAAGTAAGGATTGGGAATGTTCTGTGTTTAAAACTTCTTTTGAAGATGCTTTGTAGGATGGTAACACACAAATCGGAAGTAGATTCCCTTTTACCACTTTATCCTCCTATCTTGAGCTATATTAAATGTTTTTGAGCGCCTAGTCTTAGATCTTCTTCAATTTTAAGCATCTAACTTACCTCAGAAATTTTAACAGCACTTTAAAGAAAGTGAAAGAAAAATATATCTGTATTTTGTCCTGACCATTTTGGGATGTAACCTCAAAAATACCAATGGCACCAGTAGACAGAGTAAGATTTATTTTTCCCGGGCCAACCGTGAGAAAAGCTTCCTGCTCCCACTGCAGGAGGTAGTTGCAAACAGGGAAGCTTCTAAAGCTGCCTTGTGGGCAACCTGCGTGGGATTGGGGCTGCTGTGCTGAGCTCCTGCGCTCTCCACTCGTGCAGTGCACAGAGAGTCCCCCTCTCCCTGCCTTTCCAAGGAAGATAGATAGCACATAAGCTTCGGGGTGGGAATGAGTGATCCTGGTTTGTATTCTGTTTTGTGCATGTATCTGCTTCGCAATTGTTTTGGAGGGGAATGAAGCTATTGAGTGTACTGAAAAAAAATGCTGTACTTCACTCTGATTACATTTATTTAAAACGCTCTATGCCAGTGAGGTGGCACCGGGCCGACTGTGGATGTGTGTGTGGCTGTAGCAGGCATGGGCTGGAAAGGTTGGTGCTTCTGGTCAGGTCTGCTGTCAGCAGCTTTTCCTTGGCTTTTCCTCCTTGTGTGCTTGATAATAATGCCGATGAATTGGTGCTCACCTTCTGGAAGGAGCCTCAGGAGCTGGGGTAGTGGATCGGGAGTGGGAAGGACTGAGCTTTGTGGAAGCCATCTTCTCTTCCCAGCATTCTTGCCTGGGAATTTTGTGTGATTGCCAGTCCTGGGGCAATTAAAGGAAGCAAGATTTACTTTAAAGCAGAAGTTATTTGAAAACAAAGGGCAATTTGGTAGATATATTCCAGTTTGCATATCTTGCAGGCAAAGTTAATCAAGCCATTTTATCAGTGGCAGAAAAAATATTTGGAAAAAGGCCTTGTTTTGATATGCTTTCATCAGCTGTTTCTTCTGTCTGTTGTGTCTTGAGTTTTTTCATTGGGAAAAGCCTTTTTTTCTTCTTTAACCACTTTATTTCTTGTTGCTTGGGCACTTGAGATGCTCCTTTGATTCTCCTCTGGTTCTCCCTTGCCTCTTTAATAACCACTTGCCATTGACAAGTGCTTAATGGACTAGATGTGGAACTGCCATTATTATTATTATTATTATTATTAAATTCAACACGGAAGTTTGGCCTGATTTTATTTCCTTAGCTTACTACTGCTACAGAAACTGGTGCGTGACGCGTCTTTTGCTGCTCTGGACGTAAGGCAGGAGGTGTCCTGCCTGACTTGTCTTACTCCTTTCAGCTGCAAGAGGCATTTTCAGCCCCTAGCCCAAGGGAGAATATCAAGTTCTGCATGGGAGACTTTAGTAAGAAAGATCTGGCTAGCATCACTATAAAAATATATGAGCATCCGTGGGGATTTCTATTGAGTTGTGGAGATTTTTTTAGGTGTTTGCAGTTCATTTTAAGATCTACATGTACTTTAGCTTTGAATTCAGCTTTGAGTTGATTGCAGAGCAAGATTAAAGCAAGCCCTCCAGGCATGAAGTCAGTCTGTGTTGTGCAGTACATTATATCACGACGCCTCGGGCTCTGTTGCACAAAGTTGTACAGCTCTCTAGTTGCTGTCTCACAGCCATCCAGGAGCTCTTAGCGTGCCTGGAAATCTGGGCTGTGGAAGGGATCCATGGCAGCAGTCACGCTGCTGTCAGGGGGTGCTTCACTCCAGGGCTTCTTCATTCCTACTGCAGGTGGTTTGACCCAGGTTTCCTGGGAAGTCTACCAGGAGATGCAAAACGAAGTGAATCTGCACTGCTTGGAGTCTTTCAGGTGAGGGAAGAAAAGCAGAATTTTATATTCCCTTTGCGGCTTGAGGTTGAACTGAGTGACAGATGCAGTATGGAGCTGGAGAGACGACCGAATGCTTTTCGTTTGGTTGTCTTGTGGTTGATTTCTGTGAAGCCGGGTGAGTGCTGACCCACCTGTGGAAGGTACCTGCTCAGGTAACACATGAGGAGACAGCCAGCTCTGGAGAAATGGATGCTCTGTACTGTAGCCCCTGTCCTTGGGCAAGGAGACAAGGGCGGCTTTTCCTCTAACTGATGGATGATGCTCAACTTGAGGCTCCCCATTCTGATGTGGTGGTTTTCTTGTAAGATGGAGAGCATCTTGTGGTGGATGCAGGATTTTTGCATCTTCCTTATGGCTAAGTTAAAGGATTTGCCACTGTATTTCAGTAGGTTTGCTGGCATAATAGTCTGTAGATTGCCAAGTGCTCTGTTTCCATGCTGCTTTCTCCTCCAGCTCGAGCAACCTCTGATCCTTTGGTCTGCAAAGTTACCTGTTGCACTTGGTCTCTGTCACAATCAGCACAAACAAAACCAGACGGTTCTGAATTTTATAAGGTTCCAGCATAGAGCTTGCCTTGCTGCTCCTCAAACTGCTGGCAGCCTCTTCGTACCCAAATAGTCTTCTCACTCTAGTTAAGGTATTGGGAACAGTGTGACTGCCTGTGTGGTACCTGCACACTGTGTGTTTTAGAGGACTCTGGCTTGGGAGGAGTGCAGGCCTGGTTATGTGACTGCTCATCTTGATCCATCCCGGGGCAACATGAGGGGAACAGTCAGGTTTATTAAACAAAATCCGCATTTCCTTTTGTGGTTTTCTTTTCCTTCACTTTGTCTTGTCATTTTTTCCTCTCCAATTTCTCAGTAATGCTTCCTGGCCCAAGTACAGTGGAGGAGACTTGGAGGTCTCCTGTACTCCCTCAGGCTGGGGCCCCTTATTCAGAACATGGGTGTCCATGTGCTCGCAGTTTGGGTTGCGTTTCCTTTGAGAGGAATGCAAGTGGAGTTGCTGTGAGGCACTAACACTGTCATTAAGGAAAATCTTAATGCTGAGTGAAAGTCTAAAGAAAGGAAAAGTTGTTTTATTAGGGACTAAGTTTGGCTGAAAACATCTTATGACAGCTGAAAGCAAAAATGATTGTGGCACTCTTGCTTTCTTTGTAGTTAAGGTGGCGAATTTAGAGGCTGAGTCTTGTCTTGGTCTTTCTCAAGTTAGAAAACAAATCTGTAAGAGTTGAATGGAAAGAAAATAGCTGTTTTCCCCAAAGTGCAGGAACCTTAAGGAATTGCTGGACAGTCACTTTCTTTTAAAATTTAAAGCTTTGAGTTTGTTAAAATTCTATGTTCAAAAACTGCCATGGGAAACAGTGTCAGGAGTCCTTGAAAGGAAGAGCTGAGGATGTGGAAGAGTAAATGTAATGCAGTTATCTCTAATCAGTCAGATAGAAATAAGAATGAATTGCATAGAAGAAGCTGGGAGACTTATTAGCAAAATGAGAATCCGGAGAACTCCTTAAGAGTTTCCTGGAACAGAGAAGCGAAAACCAGGAAAAAGCCAAGATAGGAAAAGGGCTGAAAGACATGGAGAACATGGGGTCATGTCCCAGTAGCCTGCAGGAAAGTTTGTGCTGCTTGGAGCCAGGGGTGAAATTCCAGGAGACATCAAGGGTTTGTGAAACCCGCTGCTGTAGTGTGGTCTGCTTTGGTGCTTTCTGTGTGGTAGAGAGGAGCCTTCTCGTGCTCTGGTTCTCACAGATTCCCAGAATGGTTGAGGTTGGAAGGGACCTCTGGAGATTATCTAGTCCAACCCTCTGCACCAGCAGACACACCCAGAGCACAGGGCACAGGGCAGCATCCAGGCGGGTTGGGAAGATCTCCAGAGAAGGAGACTCCACAGCCTCCCTGGGCAGCCTGTGCCAGGGCTCTGGCACCCTCACAGGGAAGAAGTTCCTCCTCACATGGAGATGGAGCTGCCTGTGCTTAAAAGATGTTCTAGATGTCCAGTCACAGATTTTGGCAGAAAGCTGTTTGCTTGTTTGTTTGTGTTAGTAAAAAAGCGCAGCAGCCGTAAGTATGAAATGCTGTATTTGTGGAAACTGCAGAATGCAGTGGCTGATCTTTCACCAGCCCCTTTCTATTTATTTTTTTTAATGCTGGGGAAGCCACTTTAGCCAGATGCTACTGAGATGCTTATTAATAGAGAGAGATCCCTGGGTTTGAGGCTGTCCGGCCCAACGTGGCATGAGCCCTGGCTGCACGTGGTGTTTGAGACTTGCATTCAAGCATGAAGTTTGAAACAGTGAAATATTTTGGAGAAACTAACCAGTAAGCATCTGGGGTGGAACTTAGAGGATCTGAACTTTGTCTTTCATTGTAACCTGTTCTTCTATCAGATGGCTGTAATAATGACACACTTAGCGTTACAAAGACAGATTGCTTGAAACATTGTATATTACAGGGGCAAACATTTTATAAAGTGAAGAGGAAGGTGACACTTGTATCACCCGAGCAGGATTTTAGAAAGAGGCAGTAGGCAAGGGGCTACATTCTGCATGGAGAGGAGGGAGCAGAATCCTGAGCACTGTTCCACAGAGATGTCCGTATTGTGCTTGCAATGAGGCAAGGAGCTGTGTGTGTTTTTCTTGTTCTGTGTTTTTTTGATTTATTTTCAAGCTCCTTTGAACTTCAAAGTACTATAACACTTATATGCAAAGATCAAATCTCAAGTTTGAAAACAGCTTGGCCTCTCTGGTCAGGCACTTGCTCTGATGATCTGTGTTTAATTGGATGTTTTGAGAAGCCAGAAACGGTTTCTTTACGAAGTTACGTCTGAGAAGCATTAACTTAACCTGTCATCTGTTTAAGCTCTTGGATCTTCTCCTTCCCTCTAACCACAAGCACTTTTACCTTGTTTTGAGAGCCAAGTGCATAACTTGGTGTCCTGCTTCACTGGGCAGTTCTGGGTCATTGGGTGACAGTGCCCAAAAAAGCAGAACCTCTCCGCATCACCAAAGCACCGCGTGTGCTCTGTTGTTTTCTCCATCCCTTGGAAGATGCTTTGCACGTGGAGATCTCCTGGTTCGGCCTCGGTCCCCTTCCCCGTCATGCAGGCGTCGCTGCGCCGCGGGGCGCCCGCCTCGAGCGCTGCCCGGGCACCTGGAGAGCTGGAGAAGGACACGGGCTTATTCCTGAGTCATTCCAAACCAGCATCTCGCTTTTTAACCCTTATACACTGCCATAATAGCCCAAAAGGAGATTTCTTTCTAAATGCAAACAAAAGGGGTGAGGTTAGGATTATTTACAACATTTAAGTGGGTCTCCTTGATTTATCAGGTTCCTCCCTGATAGATTCAGCTGCCATCCCCCAGCCTGTATTCAGCACTAGGCAATAATGCTGCTATGCAGCTGCTCCAGCTGCTGCCCCCTCAGCGTGCAGTGCAGTGACACTGAGAGATCTCATGATCTCAGCTGAAGACACAGAGAAGAGCTACGTGATAATAGATATTAGCAAAGAAAATTGGGCAGAGACATAACGCACTATTAATGAGCTCCTGCAGCTTTTGGAAATGGACTCTAGGTGCTTATTAATCAAGCAGTGCAGATCTTTAACATAACAGCAGTAAGATGGGTAAGATAAAAGTCATGTAAGTGACTGTGAGTTGATTTGTGTTGCCTGTTGGGGACAGCAACGCTGCTGTCAGTGCTTTTATTGACGGTCCCTTCAGAAATCTGGGTACTGGGGGAAGCTGTCTAGAAAAATGGGTCATTTTAAAATATTATCTCCATCGTGGTTTCATAAAGGAAAGAATGCTTCTTTTTGTCTATTGTCTTTTTACCTTTACAAGAAGAAAATATTTGTGTGGCCTTGGTTTAGGTTAAACTGAAGGGTGCTGAGTTCAAGGTAAACCTGAAGTCGCTTCTGCCTGTGCGTGGCTTGTGAAGTCTTCCTGAGTGCCTGTAATTGCCTTCCGTGTTAGGAAGGATCAGATTCCCTGATCTAATGAGAGCTAATGATGATTTGAAATGAGCAGGTGGAATAATGTAACTTCTGTTGACTGAACCTGCAGATGTCCATCGAAGGTGCCCTCATTCATTCATCCCAAAATAACCTTACAGGTTTCACTTCCATTTGCCTAGTAACTTCTTTGCAACTATGTTTACTTCCAATTCCAGTTTAAGTAAATGCTAGAAATAAAAAGCATAATGGTGAGGCTGTCAAGGCTAGTGGGCAAGTTTTAATACTTTCTCATTACCCAGAAAGAAGACTCAGACATTTTTTAAAAGCCTTTACCTCTAGCATTGTGTGCATATGATATGTAGGCACTAATGCACAGATATAATGAAGCTGTTTGCTCTGGTACAGAAGGAGCCTTTGGCATTTCGACCTGCTGCTCTAGTGTATGTTTTGTAAAGAGTGCAGAATATATATTTATATGTGTTTATAGAAAGAGTTGGATGTCATCACCTGGTGTGCTGCCCTGTTTCTGAGTCTTCTCCCTTGGTGTCAGCCTCCCATCCTGTGTGAGGGTAGCACTTGTGGTGGCTGCTTATGAGCTACAAGGAAGACTCCCCTGAGCAGGACATTGCTCAAGGCTGGGGCTGCTTTGCACGGAAAAGACAAGTCTGGCTTCAGCTAAAGCTCCAAAACCCCACAGGCCCTGTCCTGTGTACCTGTGAGCTCTGGTGCTCTCTGTATTTCTCTACCAACTTTAGGTAGGGAATACTAACACAGTGCAATTTTCCTTAAGTAAAATGATATTGTGATGGAGAGCCCCCGGGTGAGCACATGTCAACCTCTGTGAAAGCACTCGCTGGGGGAATTTTGTTTTCTCAACTACTTGTCAACTAGAACAATTGTTTACATGGCAGAACAATTAGGCAAATATTTAATAGCAGTGTATGTTGTTGTTGTTGTTATTGGAAATGGGATGTAGCTATAAGTACTGAAAAAATGTGAATAGTTACACATGAAAAATACTTCCTACTCTCAGAACTGGAGAGCTGCAGCATTTTGGACTGCCTTTAATCAGTCTTTTTCTCTCCTTCTCTCTCTTTCCCTTTTACTGCTTCTCTTCCTAGGTGCATTTTATTTGGTGTTTGAATATATGGACCATGACTTGATGGGACTGCTGGAATCTGGTTTGGTTCATTTTAATGAAAATCACATAAAATCATTTATGAGACAGCTGATGGAAGGCTTGGCCTATTGCCATAAGAAGAACTTTTTGCACAGAGATATCAAATGTTCAAATATTCTACTAAATAATAGGTATGAATATTACTTCATGGATGTAAAAAGTTGTGTGTTAAGAACATCTTAAATCTTTCATTTAATCCACAGAGTTCACCTGCTGCTTTAGGTTACTGGCAACCCCCCCCCCCCCCTTTTTTTTTTGGCCTGTTTTTTATTTCCTTAACTGCTTGTAAAATATTAATCTGATTTTACAGTTTAACACTGGATCCTGCAATTATTTGTTAAACTTCATCTGTGTTGGAGTAGCAGGATTAAAACTTAAATCCATTAGGTGACGCTGAAAAATATCTGAGTGCAAATACATTAAAACAGAATTTTAGGAAAGAAGTGTTTCATGTGTGTTCTTTTTGCTGTCCCATTTCGAAATGCTGTGTCACTAGGCTGGTTCATTGCACCCTAATTCTGAGATCACCATCAGTCTGCCAAATGTTTTAAAAGAATGTTTGACCACACATGTTCCAAGTAAATTTTGTTCTTTTGGCTTGAAATTATAGCCAGCTATCAAATGGGGCCAAGTATTTCTCACTTTTTTAACTAATTATGCTTACAAAGCAAATTGGTAAACACACTTTTGTTAGAAAAAAATCATAATAAACCCAAGCTGCTGTTCACCATCAGGAAAGGCGTTGAGAATGAGACACCATTTGGCTGCTTTATGAAGTTCAGTGTCTGTATCTTGAATTCTGTGTGCAGTTCTGATCCCTGGAGAACTAGAGCAGCAGAGAGAAGGAAAGCTAAGGGGATGGAAGGAGACAGGAGAAAAAGCAGGGAGAGCTCCTAGTTGTGGAGAGGAGCTGTAACTGGGGCCTGGAAAATCATGGGGATTGTAGATAGCTCTCCTGCAGAATTGTTATTCACGGAATCCAGCATTTCTAAATCAGGGTGCAGTTGTGGAGACTGTTAAGAGTTTGGCTTAAAACAGACAAGAGTACCCTGACAAGATCAGGGAGCTCCCAGAAGCTGTTAGCACAAAACTCTGTCAAGACCGTGTCAGGAGGTACAGAAAGGGACCAGGCAGGTTTATGAACAACACCATTAAGAGATCCTATAGGGAATAGCTGGGAATATATGCTGTAGCGCTCCTAATACAAAGATTATGAGTTAAGCATGAGGAAAAGCAGCCTGAAAGTGGACAGGTTCCTGTGTTCTCCCCGTTAATCTGCATCTGCCGCTGTTGGATACAGAATGCTGGGCAGTGTGTTCAGTACTTGTCCGAGACCCAGTTTTGTCCCAGGTTTAGCCCAAGTTCAGTTTTTTCCTTTCTTTCTGCTATTTTTTTTTAACCCTGACCTGATCTTAGCCTCTCCTCGGTTGTGGCTCCCACGTAGTGTTCCCAGGTGCTGAGACACGAGCCCTTGCACGGGTGTACGCGGCTCTGCAGCGCTCGCCTTGCCCTTGCTCTGCCCCTTTATTCCTCAGCTTGTGCCCTCGTCTCTGGTGCTGATGCTGATGCTGGGCACATTCTGGGAGCTCAGGAGATGAGATATGACCTGATGGTGAGCAGGGCTCATTACAGCAGGGGCAGTGCTCACTCTTGGACCGTGTTCTCCCCACTCCAGAACGTGCAGTGCCAGATATTTTCTGACCATCTCTAGAGGTTTCCACTGGAGGAAGAAAAAGTTGGTTGAAATAATTTTACACCAATATTCCAAACCAATACTACTTAAATCCTATTCCTAGTAATGACCTGAAGTCAAACATATGCATTTTCTGTTGTTTAGCTGTGCAACCTAAAACATCTTTGGTCAGAAGTCATTGGTCATCCAGAAATACTATATCTGAGCAACAGGTCTATGAACTTGTGGGATGTGTTTCTTTGTTTCTGGGAAATCTCTATAAAGTGTAAAAGCAGCTCCACACACACATCTGCAATGTGTGCAATGGAAAACACAGTGGGATCTGGATGTTTTGTATCACAAAATAGTACTTCCCACCTCATTTTGATGAAATAACCTGAAAGTGACAGGAGTTTTAAAAGCTCATTCATTTCACGTGTTAGAAGTGTGCAGGTAACTTTCTGCATATAATGTCCAGACTTTCCAGATGGAACCTGTTTGTTGAGTGTAACGTGGTTTGTGCAGTCCCTTTCAGGCAGGGAAAAAGCCAGGCCAGAGCTCTGTGAGGTTCTTCCCCTCCTCACAGCTGGGAAAGCTGAACAGGGGCTTGGGGACAGTGTCATTCAGCACATGGGCAAAAGTAACAGCCCTCATGTGGCCAGGCACCCTGATTTAGAGGCCAAACCCGCACTTTTCCAAGAGCCAAATGGGACATTGACAACTTCTTACAAGGAAGCAGGGCTGCTGATTGACATTTGCTGTACAGGTGCTTGTGCTGGCATTATGTTAACTCCTAAGCATAGAAAATAGCAGGTTTCTCCCACAGATTTTTACTATGGTGTAGCTGATTTTAATGCTCTAGCATATAAGCCCTGAGCTTGACTACCCTGTGATAGGGAAGGCATTTTATTTTGCTTATCTTTCTCTGATGTTGTCATTTAGCATGCTTGCTAATTGAAGAGGTGCAGAGATTGTAAGAAATTTCCTCCTCATTGACGTGAATGACGAGTGTTCAGTTGCAGCTGTCTGAAAATCTGAAACTTCTCCTCCTTTGGGGGAGGACCCCAACAGGATTAACTGCTGAGTAATTCTTTGCTTTTTCCACCAGAGGGCAGATAAAGCTCGCAGATTTTGGCCTTGCTCGGCTGTACAACTCAGAAGAAAGGTAAGATGATGCCACTATGTGAAAATGCATTTAGGGGCTGTTTTTTTATGTAATTCTCAGTATTAGGAGGGCCAGAGAATGATTTTTCTTAGAAATGTTACGATACTGCAGTGTGATTGCTTAAGAGAATGAAAAAAATGAGAAAAGTGTGTGTGTCCTGTAAGGCATTTAGACATAGATACCTCTCTTTGTAAATATATTGCCTTTCCAAGTGTTCTAGATAAATAATTTTAGAGAAGAGACATGAATAGATTGGAAATGAGGGGGTGCAGTTCTGAGTAGGCTGGTTGCATCAGGGTGCAGGTTTTCCTTAATATTGGTTTATGGTCCTGTAACCCTAACATATGTATTCCTTATTGTTAACATGAAAAGGTTTATTTAGGAAGAGGAAATGGGAATTCTTATGGCTCTGGGATTAATATGGACAAGAATCAGCATACAGCCTCTTTCTAAAAAGGCATTGATTTGTGTAAGAACTAACCTTAATTTTAAGAGATTCATTTTATTCTTTAGACAGTCAGTCATGTTGAAATTGCTGGAACCAGATGAGTTTAAATAAAAAAAACCCTGAAACTTCCTGTGACTTCTCTTGTTATTGGCTTCAGTGTATTTGAACTTAAGAAACAGACACACAGTTGATATGACTCAGAACTCCCTAAATGCTACTGTAATATCTTGCCACTTGTGTAAGTGCTAATATATAGAAGTGCATAATTTCCCAAATTCATTGTGTATATTTTTTGCACCACTGCATACACCAAGCAGTTGCACACAGGGAATATTAGCGAGTTAGAGAATATTATTCTCTAATATGAGAGAATATCAGAACTGGATTCCTGTGGGCCTGAGCGGGGAGGCGGCACCGCTGACGTTGCTCTCGCGAGTCTAACAAGCTCCTCGCAGAGCTTTGAGCCTGTGGCTGCTGGCGCGGGCAGCAGCTTCATCATCCCCTGCACGGTTATTTCAGGAATGGACAGTAATGGAAACTGTGGAGCATAGTAGCAGGATAAGATCATCTTAGCAGCTGGTGGGCAGTGCAGTTTCTCTGTGGAGGTGTTTGTAGTAAAATGCCACCCAGCCTCACTGTTGTAATATGCACCAAGCTGCTTCCTTTTTCCCTTCCTTTTTCCCTTCGTCTGCTTTGGTTTACTGCAGCTATTCTTACTTATTTATTTCAATTTTGATCGCAAAAGGAAGCATTCATTCAAAGTTACAGGATTTCTAGTTCAGTGTCTTTAGAGTGTGAATGACAGAGTATCCTTCCCCTGTATATAAAAACAGCAATATTATGACCTCCCCCATTTATACATCAACAAAGCAAAAATTAAACTATACTTAAACTAACAGAAGTTCCTGGTAATAAGCATGGAATGAGAATTGATATCGTCAGTAGATTTTGACATCCCTTTTGCTCCTGGCCTGCAGGAACAGCTGCAATTTAGCATATACCAACAACTGTGTAATGGCTGCTGTATATATATTTTTAAATTCATTTGACTGTTTAGAATTATATGTTGTTCAAAAAGATACAGAATTTAGTCCAAGCATAATAAAGTTTTAATTAAAAGTAATTCCAGTTGGTTATAGTTGTGCTCCTTTAAATATTATTCCTTGGATTTAATGCGTTTGGAATAAGGGATATGACAGATTGTGTAAGAAAGCATCTGTTCTCACAAAACACCCTTCAAAGTAGTGTGTACACAATTGGTGTCCCTATAGAGCAAGGGACCATACCGTGCAAACCTTTTGTGAAGGAATGCATAGTTCAGAGAGGAATATGATAAATTACTGCATTTTCAAAAGTGAATCAGGGAGTTCCTTCCAGAAGAAAAGACTTGGGTGCTTTTCTGGAAGCGATAACACTGAGCACATTGCGGGAGCTTGTTAGGCTTTTATGCTGGGCTTATTCAAATGCCTCTTGTCAAGTTCCCTTGCTTTCTATTTGGGCTTACTTTGTACTGATAAGGGTGAATTATTAAAACAGACCGAGCTTTTGAATCACTTTTAAGACATCCTGTTTGGAAAGAAGAGATAAACTAGTGTCTGTTTTATGGCTCCCACCCTGAACAGTTCCTGGTGTTTCCTGGCCTCTCCATGAGAGCTTTGCCCGAGATGGGGGAATCTCTGCCTCAGTGCTGGGGTCGAAAGATTTTCACCACTACCAGAACTTCCAGCTGGGGATTTAAAGATGTTGAAATATAGGAAGATATTGGAGCTGTTAAATCTTGGAAATCGAAGTTGTTGAATATTATGCAAGAGACAGGCTCAGTCTCTTTTGCTCCTATTTACAAGAGGAGAGTGACTTTTTTCCTCCTTTTAATATGCTCTAGAGAGCCTGCATTCGTTATTCTAATGATCTGTAGCTGCCCAGAAGTCACTGGTTTTATCCAATTTGGCCCTTCTGTTGAACTGATTAGCAGTGTAACAAATAAATAGTATTGTTAGTTAAATAATAACCAACATACAGGATTGACCAAGCATTAAGAGGCTCTGTGTTTTATTTATACCTTTGGGATCTGTTTCAGGCTGCCTTTTAAACCGTCCTGGGCAGACATGGTTTGTTTTTGTACAATTGCAGCACTCGAGTGAGGAAAAGGGGACTGGAAGACTGTAATGTTCTTAAACAGCAACACAGAAGTAAACTCCTCAAAATACCTTTCACCAGTGAGATCATAGTCAAATGATAGTCCTCTTTTTTTGTTTTTCCTCCCCCCAACAGCCGACCATATACCAACAAAGTTATTACATTATGGTATCGGCCCCCTGAACTTCTGCTTGGAGAAGAAAGATACACGCCAGCTATCGATGTCTGGAGCTGTGGGTAAGAGTGTGATACGGAAGGGTAGCGAGCGTAACAGCAAGCCAAGGGAAATGGTAGATGTTCTTGTCCATGTGTTGAAGCCCCAATGATGGAACTGTGCAAAACTGTTTTACAGCTGCATCCTGGGTGAACTTTTTACAAAAAAGCCAATATTTCAAGCAAATCAAGAACTGGCTCAGCTGGAACTTATAAGGTAACTTGCAGGCACTACCAACTGGTCAGTGCCTCAAACTGTCTTTTGTAAGTTTTGTAAATTTTTAATTTGGAGAGAACACACTGGTAACGTTTAGGAACGCTCAGTTAAATATTTATTATGCAAAGTGAGGAGGAGAGTGGTTTTCAGGGACGTGTAAAGTAAGTGACTTTTAATGAGACATGGAGGCGATCTTGTGTAAGTATTCGGTGGCCACGATATGGAACAGCCAGGTGGTTGGAGCTGCCTTTTACTGGGCTTGTGAATCAGATGCCCGTTCTTCCTTGCAGCAAGTCAAAAGGAGAACATGGAGAATAATAAAGATGAGAAGTGGTTTGGGAGGAGCAGGTTCACTGCATGTTGCCGGCCTTGAGCTCCTCCTTCGTTCTTCCACAGTTACCTACCTAGACTTTGGTTTTGGTGGGAATACTTCTCTTCCCTTACAAACTGGAGTTGAACTTGCCTTCCTCAACCTGATAAATCCTCACATTATACTGGCATTACTGAGTGGAAACAGAGCCTTTTTTTTTCTTTCATTCAGCAAACAAAAATTTTGCTGTTGGCTCAAATAGCCTAATTGACTTTGCCGTGGGGAGAGGCCCTTTCTCTAGAAGCAAGGGGGAAAGAGGGCGAGACCCCTAATAAGTACGTGGAGAACCTGAAGAACAGTCAAAATTACTGACCTTATTCTTTTTATTTTTTAAAGAAAGTTAAATACTGAGACATTTTTAACACAGATTAAACAGCCATGTATGCATATGCAGTATGTTTTTAGCTAGTCTTGAAGATGTTTTTTAGCAGATGCAAAGCATTTTAGTGGTCATTCATCTCTTAAGAAAGATCGTGGTCTGTGTTGGGTCTTTTCTGCCTTTTACCACTAGATGGCAGGGAAATGTTGGCATTTAGGGTCTTGTGTGGGTGCATTGCAAGCCAGCAAAATAAAATTTGAGGTTTCCTTGCCCTGCTGGAAAGGACTGCATTTTTGGATTATTTTCTACTGTAATATATCAGTTCTCTTTTATCATGATCTCTACTGCTGTCATATTGCAGTCAACAACTTTGCATTTCTCCTGTCCTAAGTTCAGAGTTTCCTGATAGAAAATCTAGCTTTATTTTTAGGTTTTCATTATTATAAATCTATCACGAAGTGTTTTGCACTAACCTTTTAAATAAAATTAATGGAGAGGGTGATCTGGGGGCCTGTATTTGGAAGCTGCTGCCTTTATGAGTGGCTAAAGCGTGGAGCTGTAAACCTTGCAGAGTGTGGTGAACCCCAGCCCCAGTTTGCTGTTGGTCAACTCATTCTGACCACCCTGGGCTGGGCAGAAGAGCTGAGGCTGAGGTGAAGGGGCTGAGGTTTAAGGCAGCTCTGGCTGTGGGGATGCCCTGGAGCATAAAACATAGCACTGAAGTAGAAGCATGGAGCTCTTCTAATGGTCAGGTCTGTCGTCTACCCTTAGGTCTTGCTGTTAAGCCGTATTGAGATTCCACATCCCTCTTGCCCAGATCTACCTCTGTGGCACCTAAATCTTCTTCCTTCTTCAGCTTGTCAGTGAAAAGTGCTCTCCAGGCATTTGCCATCTGTCCTCTGTAGACATGGGAGCTATCAGCTTAAAAATATGTCAGAGCTCTAAACCTGGCATATCTCATTCTCCGAGTAAAATATTCAGAATATTGTCCAGGTCTAGTTGGTTAAGTTTTGGAATTTTACAAGTAGTCTTTTATTTTTATTATTATGGCAGAAGTCTTCCTTGGGGCAGGGTGGTAAGAAATAGAAACACAATTCACTTACAAAATTAAGTTTGTTCTGTGGATGATGGATGGTCTTTCCTACACAGTTCATGACTACTGAAGGACCTGTAGAGAAATTGTAGCTAAATAACTCTGAACATGAAAATTGCTGTTTACGTTTGTAATCACAGTACCTGTTATTATTAAAATGACTGCTGTGCTTGCTTGTGTTTTTGGATCTCATACCCCTTTTTTCCCCTCTCTTTGCTACAGCCGGATTTGCGGGAGTCCCTGTCCAGCAGTGTGGCCTGATGTTATAAAATTAGCTTATTTCAACACAATGAAACCAAAGAAGCAGTATCGTCGAAAACTGAGAGAAGAGTTTGCTTTGTAAGGATGAAGAATTAGTTGAGCCAGCTATCATAGCATTAAATTTTCCTGGGATACCTACCATTTTCACTGTTTTCTAGAGGTTGGCTGTACCTAACTGGAGTGTAAAGAAAAGTCACATAATGTTTTTGTCCTTCCCACATTATCCACAGAACTCTAATTAATCCCTGTTTAATGGGGAACTTCAGGAAAGGGGAGAATGCCCTAAAAATTCAGCTACCTGTCAGCTTTACCTAAAGAAACATTTGCTTTCCATGACTGGTGCACCTGCATTTTGTCCTTGTCTGAAAAACAGCTTGGATTACTTAATTGCTTTTTATTAGGACAACTGGCTCCAATTAAATATGTAATCTGGTAAATATTACTGTCTTTTTGGTCATAAATTCATTCAGCAAAAAAGAAGAGTTATTTGAGCCGTGTATTCTAGAAAGGTGCCAATGGGCTAGTTTTGTGCAAGTATTAAACCTGAAAGTTATGGAAAGCAGCTGTAAGTTTATTTTAAAGGACTTTTTTTCCCCTTCTTCAGCTACTTTGGGGTTTAAGAGAAATGTATCATCCTGTCTCTGCTAATGGGGCTTATATTTCTAAAGCAGCAGAAGTATTATCTATAGACCAATCAAAGCTTAATTTCTACTCTGCTAAATTCCAAAGTTTAAAGTAACAAAAGAGTCTGGGTTGAAAAGGTGGAGTTTTTTTCTTTTTTTTTGTGGGTTTCTTTTTCTCTCTCTCTCTTTTTTTTTTTTTTTTTGGCAAAGATGACACTTTAAAGAAGCTAACCATACCAAAAAAAAGCAGAAAAACAAAAATCAAACCCAAAGCTAAAGAAATTAAAGAAATACCATTGCTTAGCATTGTGCTTTCATAAGGATTGCTCAAGAAAATCCCATCCTCACCCCTCTCAGCCCCTGGCAACACTTGCAGTGGTACTAAAAAGTGAAGTTTCTGTCAGCTTTGGCATGTTCTCACCTTCTGTGCAGTTCTAGCAGTGTGGGTTTTATTAAGATCTGGGTATGCAGGTTAACTGAGGATTGATGTGTGTGTGTGTGTGTGTGTGTGTGTGTGTGTGTGTGTGTGTGTGTGTATTTTAATTCCCCCCCTCAATGAGCAGTGTGGAGGTGGGTGGGGGTAGGTGTTAGAAGGCTGTGGGAAGGCGCGAGGTCTCCAGCACTGACGTGGCCCTTCTGCCAACGTTGTTGTTGTTGTTGTGCAGCATCCCGCCGGCCGCCCTGGACCTCTTTGATTACATGCTCGCCTTGGACCCCAGCAAGCGCTGCACGGCCGAGCAGGCTCTGCAGTGCGAGTTCCTGCGGGACGTGGAGCCGGCCAAGATGCCTCCCCCGGAGTGAGTACCTGCCCTGCTGGTGGCCTTGGCACCTGCCTCTGCAGCAGGAGAGCCCGGCTTGCTGGGGGCACCAGAACCTTAGTGTGTTTGATGATGATTGCAGGAAATGGGTAACGATGGCTCTTCACCAAAGGGACAGGTGCAGTTTAGTGGCTCTTGCATCATGTTAGCCGTCGAGTGTCTATTTGAGACCTGTTGGATGGTTTTCTTTCTTTCCCAGAATTTGTGACTTTCCTTTTACCTTGTGAAAAGGAAATTTACTGGTGACTTTACCTTTTTCCTTTTACAATTTTACCTTGCTAGTACCATTTAAAAAAAATGAAAGTCTATATAAACTTCTTCAGGGTTGAAAAAAATCCTTTTTTCTTTCCCCTAAGGGGCAACGTGTTGCAGTTCACAGTAAATCATTTAATCTGTGCAAATCCTGTTTGAACAGCCTCTGAGAAACAAATAGAAAAGCATTAGAGAGTCTGTGGGTTCAGTTCTTCCCTGAGTGTAATTATCAAGACATAGTCTTTGAGTAAATGGGACGCACCTTATAAAGGTGAATGAAACAACTGGTGACTTTTCGATTCGTTGTCAATGGGGAAAATTATTTGAGTTTTCAGTGAGGATTTTATTAAAAGCTGTTGGGATTTGTGTTCCTAATGGCTCTTATGCATTACCTGAAATTTCATTGGCACAGAGGGTTTTTCCTTACCTGAATATCACTATATGTTATCACTATTGGAATATCAGCAATCTGAAAAATAGACTATACATTAACATCTCAGAATCACCTGTACTTCATATAGCACATAAGCAGTTTGCCATTAGTGAAGAAGAAATTTATTTTTCAGGAGAAACAGTGGGTCTGTTTCTGAAGTTGGTTGTTACTCTGACTGAATCACCCTGCTCTCAGCAAGGAAATAGAGCTGTTCTGGTAAAGAAAGTGCCAGTGCTCATTGCAAGCACTGTAGGATACTTGGAGCTGTGAGTTTCCCACTTGCTGTTGACTAGGAAGCTGGCCCATCTTTGAGCTGGCCTGTGGAAGGAGGGAACATATGAAGCAGTGTTGTGTAATTTCCAGTAGCCTTCGTTTTCCACCTTGCTGGGTGAGGATGAATGTCTGCCCAGGCAGTTTTTAGTGTGTAGTGTGAGAAGAGGAGGGCTCTGCTTTGCTGCCTTTCGCTATGAGGCACGGCTCTGTGTTCCCCAAATGAGAACAGGGATGATCCCCTCCTTGTTATAATTTAAGGCTGCTCATAAAGGAATCTCCTTGGCTGTACTGTAAGATTATAAAGACTTGTCTTTCACTGTGGACAAGCGGCAGCAGAAGTGGTGCTTTTACAAGAGGACACAGGAACTGACCACCCTTGCCATCTTCCCCCAAAACTTCTATTTTGGCAAGTTTGTTACTATCTGTTACTCTACAAAGGCAATCAAGTTGAATTGCTACCCTTAGGCTTGTCTTGAAGAATATTGTTCTCTTAAATAGATTTGTTTGTAGTTTCTAAAAGCTCTAATGGGAGTTGTCAGAAGAAGACTTTCGAGTGTTAACTGAATGTGCTTTCAGCAGCTGTACTAAGCAGCTAGTAGTTTCACAGTTTTATTCACATTCTGAGTAGATTCTGTTTTAGGCTACAGCTGATGGAGGATTTCTACTTCAAAGCACTACTTTCTGATATTATCATATTAATTAGAGATTTAATAAGGATTTTTTCTATGTCAGCACTTTACCCTAGTTGTGTATTAATGCTGTAGTGACTTTTTAAGCAAACAGGTTACAAATTTGTCACACAAGAGTTACGAGCCTCTGCTTCTTGACTTTCAAGTCACTGCTGCTGAGTTCAGCAGTAAAGTTCAACATAGACCCAGAAACAACCTTCTGCACAGCTTTCTTATGCTTTGAAAGTCAAGAAGCGTTTGGTCTCTTTAAGATCCTCTGACAAGATCCTATTTTAATGACTTGCTCTCAGTGTTGGGGAAATGAGCTGGCTCAGATCTCAGCAACATGAGATCACATAATATGTTTGGGCTTTGGCCTTTAGATGATGAAGAGCCCGGTTCACTACTGGTTTGTAGGACTCAAATTTATGGTACTGTTATGCATGAGGTCTTAATGCTGCAATTTCTTCATTTGTTTAAATAGCAACTTTCACTATTGTGTTTTGCAGCAAGCATGCAGCATTTGTTTGTTGGATTACAAGTGGCCAAAGTTAGAAAAAACATTTTGTTTTTCATAAGTAAGAATTGAATTGCAAGAAGGTAATGTTGATTATCATTGCAAGATACATGTTCCTTTTATCTGCTGAAGGGACCATGTGCTTGTGAAATGGGCAAAGAGTTTTCACGCAGAAAAACACTTTGGAGGTTGTTCTGGCCTTGGATATTGTTTTAATGTATTTACAAGTACCAGGAGCTCATCTTTGCAGAATTTATATCATGTATAATTTGAGTGTTTCTTTTACTATGCCTAAAAAGCATCCCTGGCCAAACTTAACATGCTTGTCAAACTTATCATCGCTTTATCATTCTTTGCAGCCTTCCTTTGTGGCAAGACTGCCATGAGCTGTGGAGCAAGAAGCGCAGGAGACAGAAGCAGATGGGCATGACCGATGAGACGACAGCAGCCAAAGTCCCCAGGAAGGACCTGTCTCTGGGCATGGACGAGAGCAGAACCAACACCCCACAAGGCATGCAAACTTCTTCCCAACTCAAAACTCAGGGCAACTCTAGTGTAGCACTTGGTCAGTAATATTTTCGGTTTTTATAATTGCCTACTACTTGGATTGCACAGCTAGGAAATTTAGGTGTTGTTTTCAGAGTACTGAAGTCTTCTGGAAGGAGAAACAATCTTGTAAGTTAAAAAAAAATCATCTTTGTTTCAGAAGATTTGCCTTTGCTTTGGAAACCAGGTAGTTCATTTTAAATTTTACCTAATTTTTCAAGCTGGATGGTGTCAAGGTTCTTAACTACCTTGCTCTGTATTTTGTTGGGATTTTATTCTTTATTTACATAGGTATTTTTTTGGTTTGTTTTTACTGATTTTGTGATTGTACAGGTCAGCTGCTATTCTTAAGGTCATCACAGTCTCCATAGGTTGAAAGGATTTTATTGGTAGTGATAAATTGACCAGAAAGCAGATTTATAGAATCATTGCTTCAAATAAAATGGATGCCTTCAGCATATTGTCTTAGACTTCAGCTTTCCAAGTAGTTGGGGCTGAACTTTTATCTTAAAAATTACTGCCATAACAAGAAGCAGCTACCTCTATAGTTTGCACAGCTATTAAAATATAAACTCAATCCAAGTGTCTTGCTTGGAGACCAGTTTTATGAAGCAGTAAGAAGTGAAGGGTAAAGCCATTTTAATTCTGCAGGCATCACCAAACTGCTAAGCCTTTTCAGCAACATCTGATGCATACCTCCTAAGTTTAATTTAGAGCATTTTTTGGTTGTGCTCAGTGATGTAAAATCCGCTGTCATTGATGCACAAGCCCAGCTAGAGACAATGAATGAAATCCCTGGGCATGCGAGTTCCCTAATAGTAACCTCCTTAAATCAGCTCTTCAGTTGGCAGTAGGCTGGATTTCCAAATGCGCTCTACACAGTGTGTTCTTCTGGTCACTGAAGTTTATTACCTCTTGTTCCTGTCCCTCCTATTTCTCACTCTAACTCACGTTTGGGCTTCTGGCCCTCCTTGTAGTGATGCTGAAGTTTTGGCAGCATTTTCAGTCATTGCTTTCGGTAGCCCTTGGATTTTTTTTCCTGACAAATGCAAACTGTGTAGAAGTTGAGAGACCCTGATGGGGAGCAGCTATTTTCCCTGCTAGTTCTACAACCAACAGTCTCTTAACAGACTGCTAACCTTCCTAATCATTAATACTAACCATGCACAGCAAGCTAACCAACTAGAGAATGAATCAGCAAGAGCAATACTGCACATCTGCAGATGGAAAAGGAGGAGCTTAATGTACAATGGAGCTCAGACTGGCTGGCATAGACACGTTTTCTGTATTAGCCAAATCAGTTCTTGAAATCCTGAATGTAGTTTATTTAAAATCCTTCATGAGGCTCACTAGAGAGGTCAGTGGTTTAATCACAATCACGGCGTATATTTCTGAGCCCATGCGAAAAATTGGGCCAGTTGCAGATGATCTGATCCATGAATGTGAGATCTCTGGTTATTGTATTGTACAGATGAGCAGCCTCTGAAATTGTGGTGTGGTAGAAACCACCCAGCTTCCTGGCACACAAATTGCTCACAAAGTGGGCATGAAACTAACCAAAGAGTGGGAAGAGAATGGGTAGATGATGTGGGGTGGATTTTTTTTCCCTATTGAATTTTCACTTTGAGATTGTAAGAAAAGTCTCTATCAACAATCACAGGGAACTGTGCACTTGACACCTCATCAAAAGTCAGAAGTACGAAATAGTAGAAATAATATTTTTTCTGTTTTGCCAAATAGGAGGTTTCTGTGTAAGGTCTGGGGGTGTTTTTAGTGCTTTTTAAATCCCTGCAGTCCTTGGAAGCCGCCTCAATGGGCTGTGGCCGCCTCCCAGCACTTCAAGAACTCAGTGTTTTGTGGGGTTTGCAGCGCCTTGTTTCCTGCTGTGCTCCTCTTAGTCCTGCAAGGCAGATACGTCTGTGTTGTGTGTGCATGGGCAAAGGAGGGATTGCATCTTCTGCCCCTTTCTGCACTTCACTGGTTCCTGATAAAAGCTGTAGTCCTGGGCAGCTGTTCACATCAGATGCCCAGTACTGAGATGTGAGAAGCTGTTTGGTAGATTTAACTAACTTTTCCCTTTCCTGTTAATATTCCTTATTTCTATCATTATATACATTTTTTTTCTGTTTTAACCGCACTGGCTTATTTCACTTTTTTTTTCCTCCTTTGGCAGAAGAGTAATTGAAATTTGAATGCCATGAAATTTTGCTGTTGCGTTTTCAGATTTTTCAGCAGTAACACAGCAAATCTTTTGTCTGTGTGACCATTTTCCAGCCTGGCTTTGGCAGTGCCATGAGTGAATGTAGGGATGATAGCAGCAAGGCGGGTGCAGGAGGGGTCACAGGGAGCAGGCGCTTAGAAATCCGGAGCTCTGCCTGCAGTCACACGCAGCCGCCCTTTAACTTTCCTCCCTCCTCCAAGTCACCTCCTCGTGGGGCATGTTAAAATCCATGCTGCTGCTGCTGCTTGTCCTCTTCTAAAATAAACTAACGCAGTGGGTGTTTGGAAATAAGAAAGCGCTTTGATATTCTGACTCCCTTATTCATGTTCTGCTCCCCCTCACCACCATCTCCTCTTCTCTGGGGCAAATAAACTCCTTTTCTTGTGCCTGGTCGCAAACCTGCATTTCCCTGCTGCTCCGTGACTGAATTCCTGTCCTTCAGCCTTGGCACCTCCCTGCAGTTTTGCATCTGTGCCCCTAACCGGGGGGTCACCTCGACCCTGGTCAGTGGAGCAGCTGCTGGAAACCAGATGCTGACCTGGAATGGGCCAGCGTGTGCCTGCAAATGTGTTGTGCAGATGGCCGCGTGTTAGCAAAGGGATGTGATGCATCCAAGGCAGGGAATTTTGTGGGGAATTCCAATCCTAGAGCTGCCTAACGCAGGTGGCCTTAAGCCCCAGTTTAGACGTATTGTGGAGAAGGGAGCCCTGGCTTGATGTTTCTCATGTGTCCCAGTGTGTGCGTGCAGCCCTTGCGAATCATCTTCTTTGTATCAGATCTCACTTCTCCATTTCCTAGAGCTACTCCCCCCAGGCCACAAGCCTGTCAGAACGCTCCATTTCCATGTTGTCCAAAGCCATGCTGTGCCCGTGATACCAGCCGTGCTAGATTAGTCTTGACTTTGCGTTTCTGAAATATGACAGTTCTAAATAATACTTAAAAAAACCCTTTTTTGTCTTTAGCTAAAACAAGCACTGGACAGCAGTTAAACCAGAATGAAGTGGCAATCCTGCTAAACCTGCTACAGTCTAAAACAAGTGTTAGTTTGGCGCAGTTTGCCCAAGTGTTGAATATTAAGGTAAACCCAGAGACTCAGCAGCAACTAAATAAAATAAATCTTCCTGCTGGAATTTTGTCAGCAGGTGAAAAACAGTCAGAACAGCAGCAGCCGCCGCCGCCCCCGCCGCCACCGGAGCAGGAGCCTCTCAAACAGCCGCCCGTCGCGCAGCCTCCGGCGCCGGCCGCGCCGCCCAAAGCCGACACGGACGCCGCGCAGGCGGCCGTGCAGAGCGCGTTTGCTGTTCTCTTGTCCCAGTTAATAAAGGCCCAGCAGGCGAAGCAGAAGGAGTTTGCGCCGGAGGAGAAGGAGAACGGCTCCGGGAGCGAGGCGGCGCCACCGCTGCCGCCACGGCCGCCTCCCGAGCCCGGCACGCCGGCCTCCGCCGGACGCGACGACATGGAGTCTCCGGCGCCTGTTTTCCCGACACTCGGCAAGGCGGCCTATGTGCCTGCAGGTACGGGGAGCGTGCGGAGACGCGGGAGCCGCTTCCCTGCCATCAGGGTGTGCGGATGCCCGCTGGGATGGGCGTGTTGTCCGTGGAAATCAGTGTGGATGCCCGCTGGGATGGGCGCGTTGTCCATGGAAATCAGTGCGGATGCCTGCTGGGGTGGGCGCCATGTCCACGGGTATCAGTGCGGATGCCCGTTGGGATAGGCGCCCTGTCCACGGGTATCAGTGCGGATGCCCACCGGGATGGGCGCATTGTCCATGGATATCAGTGCAGATGCCCGCCGGGATGGGCGCGTTGTCCAAACTGGATTGTCCCTGCTGCGGGAGAGGCCTGACGCTTCCCTGGGGACAAGGGGGCTTGATCGGCATCGCTGTCGTTGCTGTGGGGATGGTGTTGATAGACAAGCCTGGCTTCTCTAGAAGTTTCCTTGATCCAATTTGCTGAGTTTGACTCCAGTTTTGGATAAAGCCCGTTTTGGCAAAGGGCGTTTTATGCTTTTCAAAAATTTCGACCTTTTGATTTTCTTGGGCTGCTCTTTCAGCCCTATTACACTATCATTTATTGTTTGCTCTGTGTTGTTTGTAGCTGGTAAATATTTTGAAGTGGATTTGGGTGTTTATTCAGATGTGGTTTTGTTGGTTTTTATTTTATTTTTAGGGATGTGTTTGGGTGTGATCCAGAGGGGTTTGTTGGATTGCTTTGTTGTAACCTTGATTTCGGGTGTTCCCTGGTAGGGTGGCCACCAGTCCGCTTTCCAAGAGGGCCCCGTTCTCCACGTCCCTTCTGTTCCCTCTCTGAACTCCCTAGTGTGCCTCCAGTAGTTCTTTTATAGGGACTGTGACGTGCGACTGCCTGGGTCATGGTATGTGAAGGAGAAGCCGGCCTCGCTTTTCCAGGACTAAAGCAAAGGCTGTTGCCCTTCTCCACAGTCACCAGCCCAGCTGCCTCCAAGCTTAACTAATCCGCTGCCTGCAAGCGGACATGAGAGCCCTGTCACCGTGGGGAAAGAGTCCCCTCCATTCTGGGCTCTGTGCGGAGGTTTCCTGCTCCGGAGCCACTCGGGTTTTTATTCCAGAGCCATTCGGGGTTTCTATCCCAGAGCTTCTCATGGGTTTCTGTCCCGGAGCCGCTTGGGGGTTTCTGTCCCGGAGTCTCCCGGGAGTTTCTGTCCCGGAGCCGCTCGGGGTTTCTGTCCCAAAGCCTCCCGGGGTTTATTCCAGAGCCTCTCTCCCTGTGTGTAGGTGCAGAGGAGCTGGCGAGGCCGCCTGAGATGAGGCTCGTGAGCCGCACGCCCGAGCAGGAGCGCCCGCGCATCCTGCCTCCGGACCAGCGGCCGCCGGAGCCGCCGGAGCCTCCCCCTCTCACCGACGAGGACCTTGATTATCGGACAGAGAACCAGCATTTGCCTCTCAGTAACTCTTCAGGAACAGACCCTCACGCGGGAGTGAAGGCAGCTCTGCTGCAGCTGCTCGCTCAGCACCAAGCTCAGGCCACGGCCGAGGAGCCGCCGCCGGCCACTGTGGATTACCCGGCCAGAGACGCCTACGGGGCAGGCCCAGACTACAAGGAAAGCTTCGGATCCTCTTCCTTCTCCTCCGCCCGCTACGGCAGCAGCAGCAGCGACGGGATAGGGAGCGGATCGTCGGGAGCGCTGGAAAGGAGGAGCTTCCTGGCGAGCTCGGATATCCAGCCCTTGGAGAACTACAGTACTGCTTCATCTCACGCGAGCGGCGCGGCGCCGCCGGCGGCCGCCTTCGCCGAGTCCTTCGCGGGCTCGGTGCCCGCTTACGGAGACGTTTACCTCAACGCGGCGCCGCTGCTCTTCAGCGGCGACAAGGACCACAGGTTCGAGTACAGCCACGGCCCCATCCCCGTGCTGGGCAGCGGCGGCGACGCCGACGGCGCCCGCTCCCTGCCCGCCAAGATGCACAACTACAGCTACGGCGGCGGCCTCGCCGACAGCGCCGGCCTCGGCCACGGCCACGGCCACGCGTGGACCTCTCCCGCCCAGGCCTTTCCCCAGGGATACCGGGGACACCTGAGCACCGCGGGCACGGCCAGAGGGCGAGGCAGGGGCTTGCCCTACTGAGTATCTGTTTTTCCTCAGGCACATCGTTTTTATCTGGAAAAACTTCCGTTGGTTTGTTCGTTTTATTTTCTAGCTGCAGTTTCAAGCGGCGCTTCAACAGACTTGAATAATGTTAATTCAACAGCTTTATTTTTATGTGGAAAAGGGTCTTGCATACCGTAGGAAAAATTAAAGATGCTTCAAACTCATGCTGTCTGGAAACTAGATGAATTGATTGTACATGTTCACAAACTAGTTCTGAATTTTATTTTGTATTTTGGCAGTTTTAAGTGGATGCTAAATTTAGGGACATCAGCTTTTTATGGCACTCTTTCAGATCTTCTGAACTATGCACATTTGTGCTTTTTTTGTAAGTTTGGACCAACTTTTATGTAAAGAAAAATTTTACAACAATCAAAGCAGGGCACTGATTTATTTGGTATTTTTCTTTTTACAGAACTACCTTTAGTCAAAGGTCACTGTCAGTCTTTGCACTGCTTTCAGTGTTATTGTGGAAGGTGTACTTTGTGCTCATTTCAGATAATAAAACACAACCTTTCTCTTGATGCAAAATTTTATAAATATTTGGTCAATGTTATTTTCCTTTTCTTTCAAAAAGATGAGAAAAAAACAAAAAGAATGGATGTTCTGGTAAAATGTTCTCTCCATCGCCCAGGCTTGTTTATATAGAAACTGTTTTACTTGAATGGTAAGTGCCTTAACATGTAAGCTTAAGGTCTGCAAAAATTTGGAAGTACTTCGTAGGTTGATGTGAAAATTAATACCTAAAACTAGGTAGTTAACCTGAAAATTCAGATAATAGTAGGCAACTCCGGTAGGTCGTAACCTCATGCTGTTTGCTTCAGGGGGGCCGGTGATTTCGAGACCGAATCTTGTCCTGATGAAATGCCAGTTTCCAAATCAAAACTTCCTAGGAAACCATGAAAATGAGGAGGAAAATGAAGAGACAAGCCCTGTCCTCGGCTCCGTCCCGGAGCTGCGTTCATGGCTTTAGTTCCTCGGCCAAACAAGCTGTACTTTCTGTGTCCTTACCAAGTGATGAAATAGTTTGGTTTGTGCTTTGCTTTTCCTTGTTTTTCCCTTCTCCAACGTCAACGGCAGCAGCTGCGTGACTGTGCGCGAGGCGCTGGCGCTGCCGTCTGTTTAGCACCGCGAGACGGAAGGTAACCAAAGGAAACGTGACCAGTATTTAAAACATTTCGCGAAACATTTCACAGTAGCGACAACTCTCTGTAAACTGTGATTGTGCCAACTAACCATTTTGATACCTGCTGTTCCCCAGAAAGCTCTAATTCCGGAATTGAGGCTCTCAATTGGGCAGCAGATAAAATGACTGTAGTCAAAACTCTCAACCAGGAACCACTCCTCGTATTAATCGTAACTTCCAGCATGTTTTTTCTTTTTTTTTTTTTCCTCTTTTTTTTTTCCTTTGACAAGAGGTGGTCTCTCTCCTGCAGAGAGGAGGTATGGTTATATTTTGCATGTACGTAAAAGAATGTTTTAAAGCCCATATTGGAAACAATTTTCCAACTGATTATCCAGTTGACAAATCGGTACCTTATGTAACTGAGTGTTTTAATTATTACTTTTTAAAAAGTAAAATTTCTACTTACACTATTACCACTGTAGTCTTGTCAGTGACTTCTGGGACTCTGAGCATAGAAGCCAAAGCTGTTGGGGTGCCCTTTTTGTCGCAGTTGGTTGTCCCTCAGGGCCAGCCGCCCTGCGAGGGAGCCGGGAAGCTCCCGGAGAGGAAGCAGCTCCTGCCGCCCACAAGGGAAGCGCGAGGTGGAATCCCGCTCCCAGTCTCCATGAAAACCCAGGAGCAGAGCAGCCCCAAGGAGACTGACATGCCAGGCCAGCGGCTGCGCACCAAGGGGCTCTTCCGCAGTAAGGACAACTTGGATTTATTTCTGTTTTTTTTTCTGATGGTGAAAGTTGGTGTTAGTGTCACTTAGGGACACTAACTAGGACTAGCCATGGGGAAAGAAAAAAAGAATTCAGATAAACAAAATATGGATTTGCAGATGTAGCGGAAGCCTCTCAGAGCCCGTAGGGCTGTTGTCACTGAAAAGGTGCAGTCTGATGTTACTCTGCTGGTTGCAAATGTAAGTGCGGGTGAAGCTTCATTAAAAAGGCAGGTAAGTCCAGATTAAGCAGCAGGTCCCGAAGACTAAGAACCAAATGACTTGACTTGCAGGACAAAGCGTCAGGAAGGCAGGACGACTTCTGCAGCCTCCCTTTTGGGGGAAAACTTCCCGCTCGTTTAGGTCGCCTCATTTCACGCAGAGACACCAGTCCCATGCTCCGGTGTGTAAAATCCATCCCGGTCGTGGCAGTGCAGGGTTGTTACGGACTGAGGGGCCTCCATCCTGCGCACGGCCTCGTGCAGAGCAGAGCGGCCGCCTGCTCCTCTGCTTGGAGCTGCTGCCCGCGGCACCGGCTGCCTTCCAGGGTTAGCCCGGCCGTTCCTTTCCCTTGGGAAACCCGCAGCCTGCTGCCCTTTCCCTTGGGAAACCCACAGCCTGCGGCAGCGGCGCCATCTGCAGGGAGAGGAGATGCAGACTGCCCAGTGAGGGGCAGCCCAAGGCCGAGGCAGGCGCAGGCCTCACGCTGCCTGCAGGCCCCGTGCTCCCAGGATCCTTGGATCCACGGATCCAAGTGTGCTCCAAGGCCCTTGGTCAGCTCAGAGCTTTCCCCTCTGGTCATTCCTGAACAAATCCTGCTGGGCAGAGCGGCTCCGAGCCGACCTGGCGCTTCCCACCGTGCGGCTGCCGCGTTTCCCTCCCGCATCCCGGCCTCCCCGGCCTTTAGTCGCTGCCGCCCCTTCCCTGCTCCGCGGGTTTGGTGCTCCCTGCGCTGCGCTTCCCAGCGCGCTGCCGAGACCTGGACGCTGCTTCCCAAAAGTAAGTGTCGTGTGCTTGTGTTTCCAGTTAACCATAGCAAAATACTGTAATCATGGACTGCCGAGTAGCGAGCGTTTCAGTATTTATACAGCGTGATCCTTAGCCATACCGAGAGGAAGAAAGTGAGCCCAGGTGGGCTGCTGTGACCGTGACTTAAAACATTTAGGCTACCTACAATATTCCTACAATTATGCCTACAATTCAGCCAAAGGACACGGAAAGAGCTTTTATCCCGGATCTCTATTAATCGCCGTTGTCTTGAACAGAAGGAATGGCGGGAATGGGTATAAAAGTACCTATGTCTTTAAAGGTTAATATAATTTCTTCAAAGAGGATTTTAAAAGGGCAAACCTTTTTGTTATGTTTCCATAAAACATGGTCTCTGTTGAATTTCCTTCTTACCACGGTAGCGTATGACACTTTCTATAAGCAGAGGTGACAAGTGCTGTAATGCAAGTTCCTGAGCTCTTGGGCGCTCTCCTTTTGTTGGTACCTGTGACTGGAGCCAGTTTTGCTTTGGATCAAGTTGCAGTTGGATCGGTTGAATTGATAACTGTACAGTAAAAAAAATGAAGTATTGAAATAACATAGGATACCTCTTTTCTGCAGGCAAGTTAGACCTCAGACCATGAATTCTGTTTAATAGAGGAAAATCTGTGATGTGCTTCTCGCGCTCACGTGGGTCGCATACGTTTCTCTGTTCTGTTTTGTTTCACCGTTTTGTACGTGGGGACATAACGGCTGTTTCACTCTCTGATATGTTGGGAATGTTCTTCAGACCCAGAGGGGTGTCAGGAAGGAAAAGAATTACCAGAAAACTGGTTTGATTCTGTATTTAGAAATCAAATGACCTTGACCTTAAAATCAAGCTAACTTTGCTTATCAGGGTGAAGAATACATTATTGCAGGAGTTCTTTCAAGACAACCTAATTTAAAGTAATCAAAACTGTTACGCTTCGGCTTGCTTACTCTTTGTTATTTTAAGCCATTTGTATATAAAATGTATTGTGCAGCCTGTAAATAAAATGCCATGAAAACTCCACGTCCATCGTTGTTTTCCGTCTGTGGATGCGGAGGCCGCGGGCGAGGAGGGTGAGAGGAGCTGAAGTTCTTGGCGACAGCTACAAGGAGAGCCTGGATCTTTGTGCTTGGTTTTGGATGCATGGCGTGGGCTATGCTGCCTGGATGGTGACGCTGAAGTGTGGATGGTTTCCAGTTGTCTGTTCCCCTTTTCTCCCCAAAATTGCTATAGCATCTAGTGCCTTACCCTGACTGGGGTGCTGCGCGAGGGCAGTGGTTGGGAAGCCGTGGGACAGCCGGTCCATTCAGCCACTTCTGCCCTTTGGCTCCTGAGATGCCCCTCCATGGATAGGCCAGCCGGGCATTATTACCAATTGCATCCGTATGTGAATCCATATCCTCAGCTATGGAGCTCCAGCACACAGCCCTGCCTCACTGCGGAAGAGCCAACATACCAGGTTGTCCATGAAAACAGTGGTGGAAGAGGGAGCGCCGCTCAGTGCTGGAGCTGGGGGTTATTGCACGTAGGCTCCACGAGCAATGCCATTTTGCAGAAACTTGTGTTACATGAGATCCAACAGGATTAGAGTGCCTCTGTTTCTATGGATCTATGTTCTGTTCCCACCATTTCTATGCTCTGTTCCCAAAAAACTAAGCAGGGGAAGGGGATTACACTGGTCAAACTTCCATATCACGTGAAATTGAGAGCTCAGGCTGCTTTGCAGCCACAACAAACGAGGGAGAATTTCATTTGATAAATGAAGAGAGCTGTTTATTTTCTGTCACCTATACTCACATCCACGAGCCCAAGGGTTTTATTTCCAAAGCCATTTGCTCATGTCAGGATTTTTGTTTGTTTGCTTCAGTTGCCGTGATGGGAGTTGTTGGCAGCTGGGGCTTTAACTTGGGGGGTGCTTGGCAGCAGGAGCCCTCCTTAAGGCTTCATTTCCTTCAGGTGTGGGGGGCTCTTGGGCTTGCTGATAGGCCAGCCCGCTGGCCCTTCCTCACAGAAGGGCCTCAATGGGGGCTGCAATGGGGTGATGCCTCAGGGTGCTTTGGTGTCCTGCTGTGGCTGCATGGTTGCACATTGCAGTGAGTGCTTCTCCGGTAGGACTTTTTTCCAAGAGACTTTGGAGAGATGGGTTTTTCCCCTCTATTTTAAAACATGTGGTGTGAAAGGTGTGTAGCTGGGCAAAGAAACGTAAGTGGAAGCGTGAGCTTCACAGCAGTTGGCCATGGGGCTCCTAGTGCTTTTGGTTTTACAAATCTGTAAAACATGTTAAGTGCTTTCTCCTCCGTATCAGGAAGTGCTCCTTCCTGGTGGGTACCTTTATGGATATAGAAAATCTGTGTGTTTTATTTTTCCCCGGATGGTGGCCTGGGCTTTGTGTCCCTCTGCTTCAATGTGAACGTGCCCTGCTCCGTTCCGTCCCCCTCCACTCTGCCGGGAGGTTTCCCTGCAGTCGGCTCCCGGAGGGCTGGCCCTGTTGCTCTTCCCGCTGTCTGGGAGAGGGCCTGGAAGGACAGGGGCTGCGTGGGACCAGCTGGACACAGGGCCCGTGAGTGTGGGGGGAGTGTCCCCGAGCAGGAGCCGGGGGCGCTACCTCTGTGCCCTGCGAGGCTGGTTCATCTTCCTTCCCCTTCCATTGCAAAAGGATTTCGCAGGAGCGCATTCAAGGCAGGCCCTGCGTTAGGGAGGGTGGGGTCTGGTCTGTTGTTGTTGCTGCTGTTTTTGTCCTTTTGTGTTTTCCCCCTTGATGGTTTTGTTGCTGGGGTGATCCTTAGGGAGCTGTTGGCCTCTGGAGATGGCGGTGGGATGTGGGACTTGCTGGGTTCTGCTCTGCTGTATCCGCCTCTCACAGGGGCCTCCTGTGTGTCCCTGCCCTCCTGCAGCTGCGGGGGGCAAAGCGCAGGGCAGGGACACACGCAGGGTCGGGTGGGAGCGGGGCTCCTCTCTCAGTGGTGTTCAATGAGCAGCCCATGTTCGAGGAGCTCAGGGAGGGCCCTTTTTGCTTCCGAACATTGTGGCCTGAAACCAGGTGGGAAAACAGCTCCCACACGGGTACGTGGTTGTGTTTAAGGAATTAGAGACCAAAAACAGATCACACATCGAGGGCTTGCCTGACCCGGCCATCTCTTGGGCTGCTTCTCTAAGTTAAGAATAATAATTCTTGTGCGAAAAAATGCCTTTGGTTTCAATAAATCATCATGAATGGCAGGTCCCTGTGATAAGGTTTCTTTTCACACTACATCTGCTCCTTTAATTCCTTTCCATTTCGCCAGGATAGATGTGTTGATGCTCTAGAAATACTGTGGGCAACTTTTTTTCTATCCTTCCTTGCAAATTCTCTGATGTGCCAGGATACAGGAAAGAAAGCGTGTGTCATGGGTAATAGCGTCTAAAGGCAAACTCCTTTGATCAGCACTTGAATTGAGAGGGAAGCCCAATATCTCATCCATCCTGCAGGACTCAGCCTGGCAGGCAGGGCACTCGCTGGCATGGCTCAGGAGATGCACTGTTGTTCCTAGCCGGGGGATGCATCTCATTCTGAAAAGCTCAGAATATCTGTGTCTCGGATAAAATGCAAGGGAGGCATCTTAGTTGCCCATTTCTGAAGGCAAAGAGCCCGTGCTCTTCAATTTCAGAAGATAAAATCATTTACCAACTCTTTTTCTATGCTGTTTCTACTGTGCCCAACTTTGTTCTCTCAAAGCACGAGCTCTGGGCCTTCATCCAGCTTGAACATCTCTTGTGTTTTCCTAGTGGTTTTCTTTGTTGCCAGAGTGTGCCCCAACCTGCCCTGCAAATCCCTCTGGTAGGGAGAGGAAAGGCAGATCTTGTGTTCTGCTGTGAGACACTTAGATGTGAACTTGAACTCAGAAGACCATCTTGCTGCCAAACATCATCCTTAGGTTTCTGTTAGCAGTGCTACTTCTGTCTTACAATGCAAGGTGAAAAGAGCACCTAAAGAAATCCTCTCTGTTCTCTTCCATGCTCAGCAATTCCCGCTGCTGGCTGCGAGCATGAAGCCGTGGGGCTGCCATGGGGCCGAGAAGCGCTGACACGTTTGAGCCCCAGGCATCCTTGAGAACAGGGCAAGTGTGCCGAAAGGAGCCAGCGTACTGCTGTGCTAGGGGGCCCAAAAAGTATTCTGTATCTACGTGTGTTTGTTTGGTCAGTTCATTCCTAGCTGGAAGTGTCTCCTGCCTCCTGGAGTCCCTGAACTGGTGTAACTGGTCGAACACGAAGACGGTTTCCCACAAGCTGGTCATCTGCAGCAAGTGGCATCGGGGCAGAGCCAGAGCCCGTCCGCCCTCCCTGCTGTGTGATGGGGCAGAGCCTCACCTTGCTTTGCACGGTACCTTTGCAGGGGATAGAAGGGGGCTGTTCTTCAGACGGGAAACTGAGGAAGGGAGTTGTCTGAGGCCATGCAGGAAACCCGTAGCACAGTAAGGAACCGAACGCGAGTGTCCTGTGTTGGCTTCGCCTGGGTTAAGCCCTGAGCACAGAGATCAGAAGTTGCAGGTGTCCTAGGTTGTGCCTAGTCTGGCCCCATCCTCTTGACACCCTTCCTGAGGGTGCTTGTACACAGTGATCACATCAGCTCTTGGCCTTCACTTCTTCAGACTAAGCAGTCTCCTCTCTCCTGGCCTCAGTTCCTATGAGAGATGCTCCAGTCCCCTATTCTTCTTCATAGCCCTGCGCTGGACTCTGCCCAGCAGCTCCACATCCCTCTTGTACTGAGGAGCCCAAAACTGGACACAGTCTCCAGATGAGGCCTCACCAGGGCTGAGTACAGCAGCAGCGGGGAGGTGTAACCTCCAAGATACCACCTAGTCCAAGACACCATTGGCCTTCTTGGCCACGGGGACCCCTTGCTGCCTCACGGTCAGCCTGTTGTCCACCAGGACTGCAGAGCTGCTCTGCAGCAGGTCCAGCCTTCAGCCTCAGAACTGCTCCTGAGGGACACTGCTGGCTCCAGGCCTTCAAATAGGCTCCGTGCCCCTGATCACAACCTTCTGAGCTCTGCCATCCAGCCAGTTCTCAGTCTGCCTCACTGTTCACTCATCTAACCCACATGTCCTCAACTTGTTTATAGGGATGTTAGGGTAGACAGTGTCAAAAGCCTTCCTGAAGCCAGGCTAGACAAAATCCACTGCTCTCAGCTCACCTACCTAGCTAGTCCTTCCACCACAGAAGGCTATCAGGCTGGTTAAGCCTAATTTACCCTTAATGAATTCATGCTGACTACTCTTAGTTACCTTCTTTTCCTCAACATGCTTAGGGATGCATGCAGGATGAGCTGTTCCATCACCTTTCCAGGGATAGAGGTGAAGCTGACTGGCCTCCAGTTGCCTGGGTCCTCCTCCTTGTCCTTTCTGACTAGTGTGACATTGGCTTTCTTCTAGTCCTCAGGCACCTCCCCTGTTCTCCAGGACCTTTCTTAGATGATGAAGAGCAGCTTAGCAAGAACATCTGCCAGCTCCTGCTGCACTCTTGGGTGCATCCCATCAGGAGCCATGGGTTCGTGAAGCCATGGGTTCGTGGGTGTCAAGTTTGCCTAAACAATATCTGCTTCCATTGTCCTCAACCAAGGGCAGATCTTCTTTCTCCAGACTTCCTCTCTTGTCTCCAGGGTCTGGGATTCCAGAGCACTGGCCTTAGTAACACTGAAGTAATGAAGGATTTCAGAAACTCTGCCTTCTCTGTATCTATTGTAAGCAGGCCACTCACCTCATTCAGCAGTGACCCCACATTTTCTCATCTTCTTTTTCTTCTGAGGGATTTGAACAAGTCCTTGTTGTTGTCCTTAATGTTCCTTGCCAGTTTTAATCTGCAATGCACCTTAGCCTTCCTCATTGCATGCCTGCATTCCCTGACAACATTCCTCCCAAGTGGCCTGTCCTTTTCCCCTCATGCTGCCTACTTCCTTCTCCTATGAGTGGTGCCAGAAGCTCCTTGCTCATCCCTGAAGATCTCCTGCCCCTTTGCCAACTTCTTACTCATGGGAATGCGCTGATCTAGAGCTGGGAGGAAGTGATGCTTGAATATTGACCAGCTCTTTAGGATCCCCCCTTCCGCTATGGCCCTAAGCCATGGGATTACTCCAAGAAGGTCTCTGAAGAGGCCAGAGTTTGTCCTCCTGGATGATATTTGGATGATGTTTGGATTATATCCTAATGTGCTGCAACTTCAAACTCATCATTATCAACAATGCTATTTTTTGATGTTGTTTTTCTTGTTACTTCTTAAAAGATGTTGTTTGGATTCTTTGGCATTTACCATCCCTCAGTTCCTGCTGTTGGATCAATACGGGTGGTGGTGATTTCCAAGGACAGCAGACAGGGCACCAATGCTTAGGATAGACAAGATTGTTTCCTGCTCTGGACAAGTCGCTTAGCCTCCCTTTGCTCAACAGAGGAATAAATAATTGCACTATGTGTTGTAGGGCTCATATTGGAATAAAAGCATTGCCTGAATTCATCAAAATGCTGCTAAATGACAAAGATCATTAGAAAAATGCTGAACTTCTAGCTCCAGGCTTGCCTTAATAACAGTATGAATTGGACCTTTGGCTTGGAAAGGTGATTTTTACCCTCACATGTAACATGTACCTCATGCTCAGGTTAGTTCCTGTGGTAAACTTCTATAGGAACTTTATTAGAATACAGGATTGAGAGATGGAGGCTTTTGAGTTGCAGCTGACCCGATGGTGAGAGATACGTGGAAGTTATTGCTCCTGCAGGTACACGGAGAGTTTAAAATAAAATGTTACCATTGGGAGACAAAGGATGCCTTGTGCAATGCACAGAAAGAAAAATAATCATCAGTTCAGTCTTGTAACCCAAAAAACAAAACTCATTTTTGCCTTGTGACAGCAAAAATACTTCATACTACTGGCCTATGCACAACGAGTACAACCAGGTTTTGCTCAAGCCTAGTACTTAGCCTATGTTGGTATTTAGTTGCTAGAACATAATCTGCTACACCAGCAGTTACCACTGAGCCAACGGGAGCACTTCAAAGGGTTCTGCTAAAGGCACCAGTGTGGTGGAAAAGCCCCTTGCTTCCCACCTGCTCCGAGTGGGAAAGGACAAACCTGCGCAGTGAGTGCCGTCTGGATCGCTCTGCCCTCATTGTCAGGATTTTTGCTGCAAACCAGCCCTCTCGGCTCGGGGCAGCTGCAGCAGAGAAAGGGAGACGCAGGAGGGAGGGCTGCTCCGGCTGGAGGCTCCGAGCGCCGCGGCCGGTTCTGCTGCCTCCTTCCTTCCCTGCCCCTGCGGAGCAGGGAGCGCCTGGCGGCGGTTGTTTTGTTATTTAGGCTGGGAATACTCTTTAATATTTAAAGAGGGGAAAAAAAAAAGAGCAGAGACTATAAACTACAGAAAAAATAGTAAGTGAACAGAAATCTAGTAATGAAGTGTAGGAGAAGAGGGTAGTAAATAAAAGCAAGGAGCTCCTCTGCAGATGGTCTGTGATTCGGCACCAGGACAGTGTTCCTGCAGAGCTGCCGGGCAGCGCTGGGAACCGGGTGCCTTTTGCTCTCCAGGTCGCTCCCAGCTCCGGGTTGCAGATCCTGCTGTGGGGCTCCCAGGACGCAAGGCAGCCAGAGAAGACACGCAGGTAGCAGCAACATTGTTTTATTTGCCAACTGTATTTGCAATTACAGCGTTGCCTTTGGGGAGCAATAGCAAAAAAAAGGCAGACAGAGGACGGCTTTTGCTTTCAACTGAGCTCACGGCAGGCTCTGTCTTGGTTTTTGGATTTTTTTTTTTCCCTTTACGTGCAACGTTTAAGTCTTCAGCTTAAGAACACAAACTCCTTTTTGGCATTCACGTAAATTTTTGCATGCTTTATTGAAGCACGTATCATTCGTTGTGAACAGCAAATATTCTCTTTTCCCTTGTAGCTTCTTGCAGCCTCTTTTTCATTTCTCAAATCCTTTTTTTATGGTTTTGGAATTATAGAGCTTTTGTATTCTGAAAACTACTCCTCCAGGCACTTCATTATGGGAAGTACTAAATCAAAGCATGACTTTGAATGCGAAATCCTGTGTTCCTGGGTTTATTTATATTGTAGATATTTGGCCAGATACGGTATGATGAAAATGAGGTGTTCCTGTCTTTGCAGAAAGGACATGCTAATATGAACTATGTGACAGGAAATGAATTTTTAACTGTCTCATTTTAGTGTGGTCGCAATAGGCACCCATGTGTGTGCAACTTGCATGAAATGGTAATTTCACAGAATTTGTTTAAATAAGAATTCATGTGTATGCAATTTACCGGGGGGGGGGAAACCCCCAGCACCACCATATCTTGTAACAGGTAGTAACCGGGAGCCAGGCAAATAACTGGTTCTTTTTGATGACTGTTTTGAAGCAATGCTTATTTAAAAGCACGTGTTATTTTCTTTGAAACTATCAATCAAAAAATTCTGTCAAGCCTAAAAATATGTAATTGCTTGAGATGTAGTCCCATTATAAGGTATCCTCCCATCTCAATTAAAAAGTGTTTCTGTCTAAATATTTGCACTGCTGTGACATCAATGTGTTGGCAGGAGCAGAAGGGGGGGGTAAGCAACATCCAACAGAATTAAATACAGTCACGGTACAGTCCAGAACAAAATAAGAAAGCTGGTAATTTGAAGTACTTTAAATGAGGTATTGTCTTCATTGAAATGTCATATTGGGAAGGAAAAAAAGTAATGATCAAGAAGGGGATTCTCTACTGCTTGGTAGATAAAATGCTGAATCTGTGTAACTCAGTGTACAGTTGTGCACTTGCTGCAGAATCTAAAAAATTAAAACCTCCTCCCTGCAAGAGAGGCTGCAGATAACACAGGAGGTCCCAATTTCATACTCAGATTATAGTGTTAATCTAAGACATTTTACTGACACTATTTCAATTTGACAGGTTCCAATTATCATTGTACTTCAAAGTGAGATCGATCCTGAAAATGGCTTCAGCTATTGGGAAAAATAATAAATTCCAACTTTCTATATAACACCCAGATGAAACAATTTAATACGACATGAACAACACCAAGACGTGTACTGCAATTGATAGTTGTTTAACAGGACACTTGCTCATTTGATGTTCCAACAAACTATCAGCTGTTTGCAGGACGCCTTGGCAAACTGTGTGATCCTGTTGGAGGACGTCACAGGACAGGAGAGGACAGAGTTAGACCTCACATGAAGAGCAACGGTTCCTCTGGACACCAACACAGTTACATTAACAAACACATAAGCAGGCTCAAGGACTTGGGTTAGATGTCTTATCAGGAGGATTTCTCTAAGGTGTGTGTTTCAATGGGTGCTGGAAGAGCTGGCAGTTGCTATTTTCCTGCAAAGCAGTTCTAAAAATATTTCTAAGTGGGAGGAAAAAATCTGCTCAGTTGACATTAAAAGCTCTGCAGTTAGTCACAAAAAGCAAGAAATCAGGCTTCTAACAGTTGTGCTACCCTGTGTTTTGTGAAACATTTTTACATCACGTAACATATGACAGGCTATGGCAATAATAATTTTTGCACTTTCAGAATCTAAACTCTACTAAGGATGCATTAATATTTTCAGGTTTGATTTTCTGTATCTTTTTTAATATAAAATGCATGAAAAAATATTATGTTGATAGTGTTTGACTCTAGAAAGAGATGAGTAACTTTGTGTAAAGCTGCTGTCTTGGAAAAGGCAAGTTTGTTTGGTGTAATTCCACACTTGTTGCTCATAAACTCGTGTGAAATGTGTGTTCAGGCTTAAACCCAGATGAAAACCAAATAGCCGAGAACATCAGACCTGCGGATCTGCAACCCCAACTCTGCAAGTGAAACTCTGCTTTATTTTTCCATCCTGTAATATGAAGTGCAGAAACACAGTCAGTTTGCTTTCTTATTAATGTAAAGCAGGACCATATTTGTGTTGAGGAGATGAGAGAGCAGCTGCTTGGCCCAACGATGCCTCTCTCAGTTGTTAAAGGACTGGTCATGAAGAGGGGCAGGCAGAGGGGGAGCATCCTCCAATTAATGGTTAATAGAGCTAATGCCTGGCCTACCCTCTGATAACTGCCTGAGAATCCTCCTCTGGCAATGGCTGTATTTTTGTTGATTACAGCCTAAATCATTTCCATGTGCACTGAAATTCAACAGTACCAGGATTCCTGTCTTTTTTTTTTTTTTTTTTCTTTTGAGACTGCAGCCTTAACTTGTCTAGTGTAGTGCATGAAAACTTAATTAGACTATTAGCTTGAAATTGTTGCTGCTGCCATTGCACATTTTTGGTCAGCTAAAGAATGGAATCCAAACTGCTGTTAACTTCAGTAGGAATTTTATTTAATGAATCAGTAAACAAATTTCTCTTTTGGTAGAATTTGTTTTTTTTTCTGGCAAAATGACCTTCTAGTAAGTGTATTTATCTATATTGGCATGTTTATTTTGGGGCTTCCTCTCCTCCCCAGAGGGCAATGCATTTAAAATTTGCTCAGGAAGTTTTACAGATAAAGCAGCTTTTGCTGGAGCGGAAGATGCCCAGAAACCCCTCGCTGGGTTCTCTTCTGTCAAGAATGAAGGGAGAACCAGGAGATTCCTGTGTCTGTGTAACCTGCACAGAATTTGCACCCAACAGACCTGGGTTCCTGAACTGAGAGGAAAGGACAATTCCGAGGAAAAGCTGGTAACTGCTTAAACTCTCTTTGCCTGCAAGGCTATTGCAGACACTCGTTTTCAAGACATAAAGACACCAGGGATATGGTAGCTAGTGTCTAAAATGAAGGGAGGTTGATCACGCTCCCACTGGGATATTCCAGGAGCTTTTATTCTAAGGTTCTAATACGTTCTATTCATTACACTAAGAGACATGAGACCAAACAGGCACCACATTGTAACACTGGTACATACCTTAATATCTTACTGTGGTGAAATTAAGATCACATGATGAATGATGTTAGTCACATTCAGAAAACAAACATACACACACACACAAAAAGGAATGAAGTGACAGTGAAAAAGGCCGACTGTTGCCTTTCAGTGTGAGGCGATCTAAGGGTTAATACAATCTATAGATACATAAGTCGAGGAATATTAGTGAGAGTAGGATTTCAGTGTATGATTTTAAGGATATCACAGTATAAAACTTATTAGAAAAGCTCTGGAAAAGATCTTTGGAAATAAATCCAGTCGTGGAAGGGGAGGGAAAAAGCCCCAATGTGGTTTTAATGGCTGCCTTTAGATGGTGAAGAGAAATTCAAATGTGTTTTGATAACCCACTTGAATAGCGTTACGATATATGACTCTTTAACAGAATATAAAATGTAAAATGCAATGTTTGGAAGCTAATGCTAAGCAGAAAGCAGTCTAGATAGAAAGCAGATTTTGAAGCAACAACGATTAAGCTTGGGATCAACTTCAACAGAGAGATAGTGCAATGTCTGTCATCGAATGCTCAAACATTTCAGGTAACTTAGATTTTCTTGTTCTGTCTGGTTCAAGGAGAAGTGTTTATTTTGATGTGGAAGTCTGTAGGTGAAGCTTAGACCTAACGTTGTGCAGGGCACCAGGATTCACACTTTTCTTGGGCACTGACTGCAAGACAGTGTGATATGAGATTTGACAAAATCTGTGTATGGCTTACTAGGAAAAATTAAATATATCACATACTGTTTTCATTTATGGAATACACATTTTTCTGACAAGGTCTAACTGCCATGTCTCTTAATAAACTAGCATAATTGCAGCTATTCATTTCACCTGCTCTTTGGGACTCAGTGTGGAAGGATCTCACTTGGAACTTGCTTATGAAATTATGATGTCTTCCTCCTTACCTCTTTGATAGATGCTTAGAATTTGGAATTTGAAGAGAAAAAAGATTCTGTGAGATGGGACCTCATGAGAAAGCTATTAATCCACTTTGTAGTTAGAGAAATTCAAGAAATAGAATTTTTTTTAAAGTAGTATTTTTCTTGATATTTCTTTTGTGTCATTCAGGGCAAGAAGTGCAGTGCATCTGAGAGCATTCTGTGCTCAGCTCCTGCAAGCACAAGCAACTGAAAATGTGCTCAGGTTGAAGCTCAAGAGAAACGGTACGACTGGAAGTTGTGGAAGCTGTAGCTGGACCCTCCCTGCAGAGGGACAGAAAGGGGTGTTGGAGAGAGCACTGCTGTGCTACTGCTCTTCCCAGGTATGTAAGTCACAGCAGGAATTGGTTTAGGCTTTGGATTCTAGGTAGCACCATTGTAAGCATTAGTAAAGGGGAAGACTTGGATTAGAAGTTTCTGCTGTTCTTCTCTAAGCTACATCAATAGACAGCATAGACGGAAACCTGAAACTTCCTTTTTCTTCCTTTTTGGCAAGTTTGCAAGACAGAGAGAAGTTGCTCTGCAGGAGACAGTAGATCTGGCAGTTTGAAAGCTTCCAAAGCAGACCTTAGCATTAAAGTAATTGGAGTTGGATCGAAGCTGAACTTTAACTGATGGTGATTAAATAAACTGAATAGAAAAGGTCTCTATGCATGCAGACTTTTTATTTTAGCTGCTTATAAAAGTCACTTCTCTTGGAAGTGCACATCTGTTTTCTTGTAATTCCTGACTTAAAAACTCAGGTTTCATGGCTGCTGGAGGGATGGCACCTGATTTTACACCTCCCCAGTGTAGCTCCCCTCTCTGCCCTTTCCTCCCTCGCTCCCTCCCATGCTTAGGTGAGTGTCTACAAGGATATGCTCACTGAAAACAAGAGTATTTGACACGGGTATGTCAGAAAGCTAACAGGAAGAAATGGAACCAAGGCAACACTGCTTTATCATGCCCTTTCTTTTGTATATATGCTTGTTGTCTTATCACAGCATGGCTTTGCCTTTATTGTTGCAATTCTTAGGCCAGCTTTGACACCACTTGTCTGCCTGTTCCAAAGAACACGTACTTATTCTGGATGTGGGAAGAAGAGGATGGCAGCTAGAGCAGGAGCCTTGCCCAGTGTGCATCTGATGAGACACTCACGGAGCAGCCAAATGACCCTGTAGGGGAGCAGGGGGGATTTGTGTGTGTGTGTGTGTGTGTGTGTGTGTGTGTGTGTGTGTGTGTGTGTGTGTGTGTGTGTGTTACTGCTCACAGTCTCACCATCTCCAGCACCATGAACCAAGAGGGCTTGCAGAGGATGGGCTATACCGGAGGGCTGAGCAGAACTGACCCCACCAAGCACTTCAGGAGACAGTTACTGCTCGCAGTGCTGAAGGGTGCATCAAGCCTAGTGCATGGGAAGGAGCAGAACTTCTCTCCAGGATATCATGGAAATATCCTTATGATACAGTTGCTGCGTGGATGGTTGCAAGAGAAACATGGAGCAGAAAAGACGGGGGGCTCAGCAGAAGGGTAAGGGAAGTACTTTCTCTGAGAAATGTTAAAATGTTAAGGAGGGGATTTTTTGTTTTTAAAAAACCCATCTTTATTAGGTCCTTTCAAAACGAAAGCATAGAGGTACCCAAAGGTCTGCTGACCTGCTTATGTACTGGCATCTAGTGTTTTTAAACTGTAAAAAGATAAATGGAAAAAGATATAGTTAATGGAAAGAGTTCTGCCATGCGCTTCCTGGTGCCAGCTGGTAGCAGATAGAAGTGAAACCCTGGGCGTTTCCAGCTCCGCATTTGCAAAGGCTGGATGCTCTTTCTTGCCTGCCTCCCGGTAACCAGGAATATACTACGGAATAGGCCATGTACAGAAGATCCAGTGATTACTCCAAGAGGAAATTAAATGTCAAAAATTATAACCAGCCCTACTAGAATTACAGGAATATTGTTTGTGATACAGGCCATCTTTAGATTTAAGATGTGCAATTTGGCAGTTTGTTCATTTGAAAACTGAGTTTTCTGCTTTTTGAGCAGAGTTTCTCGACCTGTTGCACAGTGCACGTGCCCCTTCCTTAGCATCTGGAAATGAAAATCCAGGTGGTTGTCCTAAGTATTGTCATTTAATTGCTATGGAAAGCAGAAGGCTATTAAAATTTAGACAGGGGAAGTACCTGTTAGAAAGAGGAACTGCAAGGAATGTATACATGGATTTTTGATACGTTCCTGCAGTTATCAACCCATGCTGCGCACCTGGCCCCTCTGCTCTATTAATTCTCCCTTTCTGTCCACAGGGATCTTCAAACACAAAATACATCTTAGCTTTAAAACTCACGGAATGAGAAAATTATGTAGCATCTGCAGAGGAGTGGTGAAAAATACACATTCTCTTCTGCATACTCAACTGTAGGAATTGTAGCATTTCAGATCCCAGCATCTGTTTATTAACGTCTATAATAAAAGCCTTCCTTTATACTGATCTAAAAATGTTCATTAAGCCACAGGAGGTAGTGGTTTGATTTTCAAAGTGCAATGCAACTACTGTTTTATAACCCAGTTACTGCTGATACTGCTCCCCAGTTGGCAATCAGTGTTTCTAAATCTCATGTTTGCTCTGTATTATTTGTGAGTTTTTCAGTGTAATCAGCCACAGAAGTTGTCAATTAGCTTAATTCTTCTCTTGCTTCAGCATTACTTAAGCTTAAGTGTGATGCTTGATTTTAAAAAAAAAAAAAAGGGGGGGGGGGAAACCATTTCCATCACTCTGGAAGAGTTTTTGTTCTTCCACTTTTTTTAGTATTTACACTGAGTTGTATCAACATCACACTCAGTAGTTCCACTTCAGCAATTTCCCCATGAAAAGAAGATTGAAATCCAAAGCAATCACTTGTTGAATCCATGCTCACAGCTTTTAAACTCTCTTGACTACACTGTAATTAGATTGGGCAAAAAAAAACAGACGGCTACCAGAAGGGTTATTTAATATAGCATCAAACAGCACAATCTTGGGTGCCCATAAAAACAGTATACTAGAGGCAGACAGCTTTTTTATTTATTTTTTTTTAAAATAAATGCAACTCACCCTAAAATAGTCATGTTAGAAATTTCAGCTTGAAATGATGTTGAAGTCTTTGCCTCCTAGGATGCTGTCAGTAATGAACAGCTAAAAGAAAAACGGTAATCCTTTTATCCTTGATCCCAATAGTGCTGTGGCTTGCCCAAGGCTTGGAAAAATGAAGGAGGAGGAAGCGCACTAACATGGTTGGTAAGGTTAACCTGAGCTATAGTGACATCTCTCCTCCCATATTCCACCATGTCTCGTGCACAAGGTAATGCACAGGTAAGTGTTTTCAACTTGAAAACTTCAACACTGGCACACGGCTTGGTGACTTAATGACTTCTAATTGAAGGAGCCTGATTGCAATGATGGAGCAGCCCGCAAGCTATTAGGAATTAGACAGCATTTCTCCAGAATAAAAATATGAACCAAGCAGTTCTCTTAGTTTACAAGCTGTCCAAGACTTTTTGACTATGAAATTATCTTTGTGAAACATTTTTTTCCCATTTTATTACAGAATGGGATGGTGCTTTTTCCAACATGAGCAGCCTTGGCTTAATTCATGTCCTGCTCTTTTAATAGCAGTGGTGCTGGCACTACTAAGAACTCCACTCTGGGATTGTGTTGGCCCAGCCCTTCTCTCCCTTCCTGCTCCTCTTGTCTCCCCTCCCTTTTTGCAACCTATACAAGTTACTGTTTTATATACAGATGCCTGAATTTATTGATTAAAAAGGAGTAAGTCGTGAAGATAATGAATGAGGGCCATGGGGAGTCAGATGTGACATTACTGCAGATGAATAAAATGTGCCTGCACTTTAGAGGTTAAACTACACATATGGTAAATTTATCTAAAAACTGACAAGCTATGTGGTGCATTAGCTGGTATAATTTAAAATCCAGCAAAGGTGATGGAAAAGAATGGATAATTAGTGTTTGGGTTAAAACATTTTCTGGAGCTAAATGGCAACTTGTTGTAATGTTTTGGAGAAGGAGGGTACTTTTCTACCCGTTTTCTATTCCTGCACTAAGCATCTCCCCAATGGTTTCCAGGCTGATATTCCAAGGCTTCCTAGTGCCAGGTAAGAAGTAATGAAGATGAGATAAAGCTCTTCCAAGCAATTCTCCAGTGCTTCAAGGACAAAGCCTAGTGTTCGGGAATGCCCGAACTCTAGGCTGAGAAAAGGTTCTTAAGCTCTAAATCATCAAATCAGCACCCATTTTAGCACAAAAGGTCAGGTAATGAAACGGATTCAGGTCTTTGAGCACCCTAAGGGCATTCAGTGGAAAGCAAAAGTAACTGTAGGCAAGAAAATGCTTGTGAACTAACAGCTGAATGCTGGAACTATACTCATGTTGCAGTTGTTAATATAACTTCATGATTTCCTTCCTCTATTTGTGGTAACAAGTACTTGTCTTAGCAGTGGCAACTAAGAGAAAAGTTAACCTAGAGCTAGGACCCACCTTGTGAGTGACTAAAGCCACCAAATGCATTATGAGATTCTTCAGCAAGCAATGCAGCCAACCCTCTCTTTTCTTCCTCGATAAAAGAGGTTTGCAAAAAGGCAAGTGCCAAAATTTGGAGATGGGAAAACAAACTTTCTACTTTTAAGTATTTAAGGAAATGTTTCAAAAAGTTTAATTCAGTTCAAGGCAGTCTTGCCTCATACACAAAAGTGTACGAATTTGAAGTCAGAAAAAAATGCTGAATAGTAGTTTACTGCAGAGTTGGTGAAGAACATTGAGAGACAAGTGGATGGTGCAATGTTCAAACTTAAATCCGGGATACTTACGTGTCTTGATTGCATGAGTATGTAGCCTTTGGTGTCGGTTAGATTAATCACAGGTATAACTCAGCCAAACAGTTTAAAAATCTTCTTTAGGAGGGAGCCTCTAAAGAACAGATATTTGTGCACTATCCATATATACATGTTTCAAATTTTCCCTCTAGATGTCTAATCAATCCATTTATATAAACAGAGTACATAAAGATAGACCTTACTTGAAAACAAAAGCAATTTGATCACAAAAGTAGTTACCAATTTGTTTCCTAGAAGCATTTCCTCTTGCAAAATGTTCCCAGTGTAGACATAAAAAAATGTAAATCTCATTGTCATGTTCCATATGCATCCAGTCATTTTACATCACGACCTGCTGCTTCTTCACTTATACAAGATTTGCGTAACTTGTATGGGGCAGAAGAGATGGAAACTTTTGAATGTACTCATCCAAAAGCAGAGTTCACTGACTTACCTTCAAAGATGCAAAAATTCTTCTGAGAAAGGATATAGGGTCCATACTTTTATTGTTCAGTGCCAAAGAATCCACTCGTTAACAAGACTGGTATCGTTTGGTTTCTTGGACTCATGAAGAAAGGAGGTATTTGTATTACTAGGAACACTCTGGTTATGAAAAGGCTCCACAAATGAAGAAGTCATGTATCCTATCTCCATTAGAAACATGCGTGAAAACAGTGTTTGCCACATGAGAAAAAGGACAAAAGATAAACAGCAAGGAAGTGAGTGTTTAAACTTGCTGGATACTACAGTCTTCCACCAAAAAAAAAAAAAGGCAAAGCTTAAATTGGCTTTAGGTACATTATATTTATAGTTATGAACATGTGTTCATGCATTTTACAGCTATTCAACAGTGACATTTAAAAAAAAAATTGGACCAGTTACTGCAATTGTAAAACTAATCCTAGAAGTAAAGAAAGCTGAATTATCTTTAAGCTGGAGTTTAGTAAGCTTATCACATCTGCATTTTAATTTCTTCATGATTCTTGACAAAATTATTGGAGTCTTTAAGAGTATGATGTAATTACAGGTGCTGTGTGATATCCTGAAGTGCACAGGAGCTACAGTCAACAGATGGCATTGTGGAAGGCCTGCATTGATCAAAAAGTACTTCAATATCATTCTCTCAATTCCTTTTGGAACATTTAGCTTTGCTGATGTCTGATCGTGGGTCCCAGCATTACCAGTTATTACCAGAGGTGGGTGCCTTTGCTCCCTGAGTCAACTGGAAAGCCCAAGATGAGCATCTTTGTACTGTGCAAAGGCAGCTGATAGTGGCTACTGTATAAGCAGTCCCATCTCTAACAGTCTCCCTTCTGTCACAAATCCTTTTTTTTCTTTTTTTTTTTCCTTTCCAAACCCAGTTTCTTCTGACATCTAACTGAGAACAGATTACAGCTTTAGTCTCTTAAAGAACGGCAGACACCAACAGATCTGTTTCCTCAATATCATCAAACACACAAAGTAAACTGCATTAAATTACAAAAGAAATAGTAACAGAGATGACTCAGTCAAGCACCCTATAACTTCTAGTGAGCTCTACAGAGCCTGTCAGGCTGAAAGAAAATCTTACACTTGATACTTGACCACAGTTCTTGATGACGTGCTTGACTGGGTTACCTGTTCTAGTTATAACCCACATTATTGGGTTATCTGTTCTACCTACACCTTGCTGACAAGTCACATCCATTTTGCTAGTGTGTGCTACAGCTACATAGCAATGGTGAGAGCTGCTGTTTGGATGAAGATTTAAGCATTCTCCATATCAAGCAGGTAATAGCCCAAAGCTTGGAAGTATGAAATCATTTATGGCTCACTTCTCTGAGCAGGTATCTGCCTGGAGAGTAGGATTAACACAAAATCAACTGAGGGATGATGCCTGTGACAAACTTTAGAGTAGGGTCATACAAGCAAGAGAGACACAGTTAGCAAACTTCACCTTCTTCCTTCTTTCAGTTTGAAGTTGTGCCTGGAGGTAGTTCTGCCTAGGGTACTTACCCTGGAACAGACTTGGAATAAGCACAGGAATAGTGTAGCTCATGTTACTAAATATGAAATTTTGATTCCCTGTGCTTTTCAACCTAAGCATAGGTTAGGATCATTTAAAAAAAATCTGTGAAATGTAGAAGATGCTAAAGACAAAACATGTATGTTTGAAAACTGAATTATTTTTTAAAAATTAGCTTCCAGCTTCTGCCTGCTGTGCAAAAGCCTGGTACTTTCAGAATACTCCTATCTATTGCAGGCTTAACATGCCATGTTAAGACGATGTATACAGTTGGAACTATTCCTATTTATTCTACAAATAGGGTGACCACTGGCAGATTTAAGAATGGATTTTACAAATATATAGGCAAGTCCTAAAAACAAGAAACTTTTGTTTTTCTCAACTAGCTCAAGTGTGTTACACACACACCCCCCACAAGACTCCTCTAGGCAAAGATGCCCATCACAGGTAAAAGTTAAAAGTAAAGTTGAAAATTCTTGATACAAATCAATCAAAATGAGATGCTACATGTGCACCACTATCATCTGTTTAACAAAGTTTGATTCATTCTATGCTACTCTAAAAAGTTCAGTCCAGAAAGCACAGTTGCATTTATTTAAATCTGATGTTTTATGTGTTGGTTAAACTTAAAAGAGACTAACACTAAACAGACTTTGTTTTACTCTGGTCAAGATATGTCTACTTCTGTTCCAAATATAATTTTTTTAAAATACAAAACTCAATAATTACAGAATTATGTTTACGTTTCCAAAGCTGGTTTAACAAATTAAAACTTTCCAAGACAATACATGTGTTTCCTGAGATGGCTTAAAGTCATATTTCGCTTGGTTTACACTAGAATTAACAAACAAACAAAAAAAATACTGTACACAAAAATCAGAACTAGAGCATACAAACACATTTACAGAATTCACCTAATTTCACTAGTACTATTTCTCTTTGAATACACCTTAACAAAAGTCCTAAAATAATCTTTATACAATACAAAACAAGGATTTACAAAACTTTATTGTATTTCCAAGTTATTTCACTCTAAAAATGTTGAAACATAAAAAAATACCATTTCCTAAAGGAGTTAACAATAAAAGGCTAACAATCTGGCATGGAAGAGGTAAGTATATGAAAACCTGTTTTAACAGTCACAAATCAGTCGCTGGTGATTAAAGAACACTGTTCTTCAAAGCTGGTAGGCACTTCCACGAAGCCAGAAACGTAAGTTATCCTACCACTCCTATTCCTTCCCCATACATAAAAATATCCGATGAAATTAAAAAAAGTGTTGGATAAAAAGGTGGACGTGTAGTCAAATAAAAGCATAAACTGAGGTCTTGATACTGTTCATCTTGTATTAAGTGTAAGGAATTTGTTCCAAAGTTTTCCTGACAAGATGGAATTATTTGGCCTTAAAAACTGTTAACTGAAATACCTCCCTTTTTTACCAGTATATGTTGTTTGCTCACTGCTGTACTGTTGGTTTATGTCTGTAACAGGAACTGGCTCTAGGCCAGCCCATGGGTCCTCAAGCATTGAAGGTCTGTAATAGTTTTCCACATCATTAGACACTCTTTTCTCTCTGCCATGCGCTGTACCAAATGGAGTAGATGTCCTGGGTGATCCCTTTGGAAGAAAACCATCAGGTAAAGAAACATTCAACAGTCTAATTCCAATTAAAAAAAAAAAAAGCTTCCTTCTAATGTTGTAGTGCTTTGAAGTTTTTCTGTTAATAGTTACTACTCCTTTACTGCATCTTCCTCAGAAAATACCAGCTTTATTATTTTATTATACTGTAAATTCTGAATGGTGATGTACCAAGATTAAGTCCTCTCCAAAATATCCCTTTCAAAAAAAAAAAAAAAAAAAAAAGGCAGCGTGATGCTAGTTTTCATAAGCTGCTTAAGTCAGCAACAGGCCTAACACAAAGATCAACAAAACCGAACACAGAAGCTGAGGGGGAGTTAACACATTTTCTAAGAGCAAAAGCCAGAGATATAAATAATTGCAGATAAGACTCTGCACTGTACAAATCCAATAGCTACAAATGCCCCAAGTTTATTGGTGAACTTGCTTTGAAAATGACCCTGTTTTAAACAAATTCATATTCTGCAAAATTTGACAGTAGATAACTTTGTTTTGATATGCAAATCTGGATAGTGCTCCTATAGTAATTAATGATTAAGCAGCAATAACATGGAAGGAAAAAACTTTTACCTGTGGCTCAAATTACTTTGCAGATCTAGGACAACCACAATAGTGTCTACAAACCTGTCAGGATCTTAAGAGGGCCATGATGCAAATTTCTGTAATCCCTTTCTCCTGTAAGTATCATCCATTGATCTTTTCCTCTGATTTGCTACCTCAGCCTTTCAGAGTAGCAGATTTGTTTCTTTCCCTACTCCTTGCAAGTTTGTAAATACCTAAAATCAAACAGAAGGGAACTGGAGCAGCTTTAAAAGTTATCCCTTTAAAGCACTTTTTTTTGGGTCAAGATCACAAACAGCCTCTAAATAACCAGTGCATAGGAAGTCTAAATTGAATATAGGTTTATCTAAGCATGATGTGCAATCTATACCAATGTTCCTAAACTGCTCCATTTAAGTGTTGCTTTGGTAACATGGTAAATACCATCTCTTTTAGCATTCTTATAGTCTCCTGCACAGGCCAATATAACCCTGCTGGTTATTCCAAAGCCTTCTTATTCCTCGTTGATCACTAAAGTGATAGCTCCTGGAGGTCGTGACATCTTTCAATATATGCAGGGGGTACCCATGCAGACAAGCTACTCCTCTAAGCCCGGAGGCCAAGAATCACAAATGGCTGTATCAATTATACTTTGAAACAAAAAGATCAAAAAAAATCTATAATGTAGCTTGAGATGCAGCCTTCCCTTAAAAAAAAAAAAAAAGAAAGTGAGCTTTTATATATGCAGAAGAGGAAGCTGTATTTGAGTTGGTTTGTTTCAACCAGTTAAACAACTTAATACTACAGTTAAAAAAGGTTAGTCAACATGGATTCAGAATGATGATTAGAAGCACGGTATTCCCTGAGGCCTCAGCATCTGCCTTTATAAAGAAAAGTGAAAACATTGATTAAAGGCTTAATTTTCTGGCTTTTTGGACCAAAAAGGCATGGTGTTCAAATGTGACTAATAAGCCTTGTCAAATTTCTGTATTTAGGCTGATGAGCGAACATATAGATATATGGGGAAAAAAAAAAAGAGAAATGGCCACATACAGTTAAGGTCCTTATGCTTGGCCAGGCCAGATTTTTTTGCACACTAGTTAATCTTGAACCAGTTTCTTAAAACCCACTGCAGCAGGAGCAGCCTACTCATATGGCCCCAGGAATAGAGGGGCTTAGAACTTCTAAATGCTGGTGATAATGGATATATGGCCAAACACAGAAATATCCAAGTCGAATTTACAAGACCTTTGCTTTAATCTTTCTTAGTACAAGATGATGCCACTAAGAGAATAGTTTCAATTGTGAAAAATCACTATCAGGTACTCTGAAGGCAGCTAAACCAAAGGGAAAAGATCACAGCATCACCCCAGACTACATGCAAGAGCTCTCCAAGGGACAGGGAGTTCCTAGAGCAAGTCTGTATGCAATTATTAAAGTCATATTAATGTCCTGCAAGTACTCACAAGAGTAGTAAAGTACTAAACAGTGCATTATATCTTTAGAAATGTAACTGATTAAAACATCATGTTTAGTAGAGATCCTGTAATTTCTATACAGTAGGACTGTTCACGTGTGGAGTCTTTCTCCCATGTTACATCCAGTTTGCAGCACTCAGTTAACTGGCTTTGCAGTATCCAGTGGGAGAAAAAAAAATCAATTATTATTTTAGTTTGGATAATTTATTTTATAATATTAAATTTCACTATGTATAATGCAGGGCATCAGAAATATGGATCTATGTTTGAAATCTAAGTGTATTACTATGCAACTCAAGAATGACTCTTTTCAAACAGCATTAAAGTACATGATATTAATTTTCTTTTTAATTAATTTCTTGATTCATCTTGATAATGGTAGTCCACTGCAATGGCAGGTTTACCTGAAGCTAGCCAGAAAAAGAAAACTTTGATGGTGTCTGTAAAATGTTTGGTAGTGTTGCCCATGCCAAACAAAACAGGGAATTGTGTTTTAAGAGATTTCCCCTCCCACTCCATGATGTGTCTGTTCTCCCAGCCAAACCCTTCAATGTGTGTACGTGTACACATATATACGCATTATATATACGCATCCACCATCATAAGATCACTATCACGTCATATATCTTCTGAACTGAAAGGTCAATTTGCATTTTATTAAACTATAGAAAGATTAAGATTCATTATTACTCTTTTTCTTAAAGTATAAGGAAGAGAATCTGGAAATTCTACCAGTGTCTGTACTGCCAGCATAATTTCTTTTGGTTTAATTTTTTTCCTAATATTGCATACAGCCAGTTATGTCCATGAGGTTGACATCACCTCAAGAACTGTCATGCTCATCCTCACTGCAAATCACACTCCCCAACAGCACCACCTGAAGAGTGAAACAAGTCCCCGAGCTTGTGGTTTATGACTCTTAAGGGAAACTATATAAATAAAAACCTTCCTAGCAATACTTAAGACTTAAGGTAGATGCTCTGTTATCCAACAGATGCTCTTATTTCAGTTTAAAGGAACTTCTGCTTAAGCTCCCTTTAGTAGAGCTTTCCTTACTGTTCTCGTATCTCAGAAAGCTTCGTGCACATACACAGCAGCTTCCATCACCTACGACATCAGAGGCAAAAATTAAAGCATACACCTTCTCCCTACTCTTTGAAAGAGAACTGATCCAAGGGCTGTAAGGGAAAAGGAATGAGATGTTTGTTGCAGTTTTGAGCAACACTTGGTAATTTTCTCTCCACCTTGGCATGTCAGAATATGGAAAGGAGGAAAGCGGCTCTCAGCTTGAGGACTTGGACAGGCCTGAGGCCGTTTCCCTTCCTGAGCAGCATTTCCCAATTCCAGGTGCCTGACTCAGGGCCTCCTCTCCCTCTCCACAACTGGGGGAAGCTGCAAATTGCTCTGAGCGCTGCAAGCCCGTTTGTCCTATGAAAGCCAAGCAGGAGGCCGGGGCTGCTGCTCCCCCTCGCCCTCCCCTGCCCGCCGTGCGGAGGCGCAGGCCTGTCCCCCTCACCGCTCTCCCCATACCTGGTGGTGCCTCTGGTAGCCCCCGGGCGAGCGCTTGTGCTGCTGCTGCGGGTGCTGGGCAGCTCCGGCCGGGGATTTGCCGCCGTAGGGAACCGCGTAGCGGGGACTGGCGTTTTGCGGCTTGCGCGGCGTCTGCCCCCCGGGCGAGGGGCTCCCGAAGCGCCCGCCGCCGCGGAAGCCTCGCGGCGAGAGGTGGCCTCCGCCGCCACCATAGGGCCCGGGCCGGGGGCCGAAGGGCGGCGTGTGGTGGGGGCTCCCGTAGCCGCGCGGCGAGGGCGGCACGGGGCCGGGGGGCGGGCTGCGGAAGCCGCCGGCGCCCGCGT
>JAUBOD010000256.1:380105-405636 GCA_032353885.1 Nothura maculosa | reverse complement strand
GGCCGTTAACGGCCGCGGAGGCCAGGGCGGCTGCTGAGGATGAGGAGGAGGAGGAGGAGGACGGGGCGCCCCGTGCGCTCCCTTCGCGCCGCGCTCCCCGAACGGGACCGCGGGGGCGCCGGGAAAGGAGAGCGCCCCTGCCCGCTTTTAGACCGTCCAAAATCCGTTTGTTTGTCCAAATATCGAAAACTAGAGGCTTCAGGAGGTTGTTCAAAGAAAAACAAAAGCAAGCTGCAGTAAGCCAGTTTCCATCAGTTGGCTGAACAGCGGGTCTGGCTTTCAGATTTTTCACTGTTTGTAAATAATGAGGAAAAACAGCATCAGTTGCCTCGGGGCTGGAGGAAGCTCCGTGTTTTCGTCGCTTGATGTGAACGTGCCGAGCACATCCCTGGCGCAAGCGGACAGCAAACATCCCATGTACTTGTCTGCCCTAGTGCTGGGCTTCATCGTTCCCCCAAGTGTCTGATTTACAAACTGCTGCTCATGCGACCAAAGGAGACTTAAAGATGATTTTTTTCTCTGGAGTTGGTAGTAGCTGGAGTGGACACTTTTTTTTTTTTTTTTTTTTTTTTTTTCCCAATTAATTTGCTTTCGTGTGAGAGTGCTGAATGTGGAGGACTATTCAGCCCTTTTCCCAGTGTTTGTTTCTGTTATTTACAAGCAAAAAGGAGAACTTCTTTTTGGAAAGTTATTTGTTCGTCTTGTTAAAAGATGGGCCAGCCTGGGGACACCCCAGTGAGCTGAACTAAAGGCTCAAGTCCTCTTGAGAGCATAATCTGAATCTGCTTATTCTCTGCTTCAGCAGAAATGCTTAGCAAAAATACACTTGGATTTCCAGTTTACAGCAAAAACAAGCATTAGGGGAATAAATAGTTTGTAAATATGGTACAGTTACAGACGGCAGAGTGAGTTTTGGTTCAATCATTAAGTTACTAAGATAATTAAAAGGGAAAAGAGAGAAAATACAAGCTTATATTTGTGAGCACTTTGACTATACTGAGGCAGAATAGCCAAGCAAATAAACAAACAAAAGACTGCAGAGAAGAATGATTAACTCTGGACAGATGCCCACTCTGAGGCTATCCTGGAAAAGAAGTAGAGAAGTGAGGGGCATCCTCCTTTGCTTTCCTCTGTGTGGTGGATTGAGAGCGCTCCAGCGCTCACGATCAGCAGACCAGAACTGCTGTAGTTTGATAGCCAGAAGACTTTGGATTCCGTAAGTTATAAAAGCAGATTTGCTCCCATTACTTCTGGAAAGCAATTTAAGTCTTAGAACTTTAACACAGATAATCACAAAGCAATTGAGAGGTCTATTTCTTCTCAGACTTCTGCAAGCCTTGGAACTCTTTCTTGCATTTATCTCTCTTTGTGGATAGCTGTGTTATTTATCACCATTAAAAAAGTCTATTTTTCTCTGAAATATGTTTTCACTGCTGTTCTGCTCCATGTATCAGAGTCCCAAGGGTCCCAATGGGGAGATGCTGGATGTTACTGTAATGGGAATTGTACAATAAGGATTCATCCATCTTAGTTTATGCATAAATACCCATTTACAGGGAAATCTTCGCTTTATAGGCCTCTGAGGGGAAAAAAGTCATTATTGATTCCCTAAGCACAGCTAGCCACAGGTAGAGCATCTGGGCTGCACAGGTAGTGTGTCTGGGAAATGCAAGCAAGGTTAAATACTGAAGAGAACGTTCTCCTGGAGAGAATATGTTCCCTAATGAGCCATCGAGTAGTCGCCTAGAGAGCATGGCAAGAACAGAGGAGGATGGGGAAGTCTTTCTATGAACTAGCAGATGGTTTGGGACAGAGCCGTGCTTTTCAATACGGATGTTGTTTATATATTTTTTCCTGAGCACAAGAGTAATCCCGTTGTGAAGCACTAGTCTTTTTCCAGTAGTTGAGAGTGATGGTGCTAAAAGAGGTGGCAGGCTGAGTTCTCCATAAGGATGTGAAATGTGCAGTTAAAGACTCGATTAACTTGGGCTAACCAACCTTTGCCAAACCCTATGGTTTAGCTTGCAAGATTCCTTGCTCTGTCTGTGAGATTTATTGCCCCTGCAGCTGCCTTTGAGAGTTAGGGGAGGGAAAGCTGTAAGGGATTATGATCTCCTCATAGTTATCCTGGAGGAGCATTTGCTGTTGAAAGCAGGAACAAATACTTCCTTGGCTTTGCCTTCAGCCTTGTCAATGTCCTTTTGGAATTGTGGAAACTGAGGGCATAGGTCAGCACGTGCCAAACTACTTTGCTGCTGTAGATAACTGTCAGCCACTGCTTTTAGTTCATAGGTCATTCTGACGTTGTTTGCTGTGCTCAGGTACATCTTTGAAAACAATGTAAGTTTGTGTAGTAGTGTATTAAACCATCTTTTAAAAATAGCTTAATTATATGATCTTATAATAATATATTAATAATGACTAATATGAATTATTTATTATTATACTTTATTTGATGATTCTGTCTAGTCTCTTCTGTGGTGGCCAGTGATAGGGTTAGAGGAAACGACCACAAATTGAAACACCAAAAGTTCCACAGGAACTTAAGGAAAATTTTCTTAACAGTGAGAGTGACAGAGCCCTGGCACAGGCTGCCCAGGGAGGAGGTGGAGTCTCCTTCTCTGAAAATCTTTAAAACCCACTTGGATGCAGCCCTGAGCCATGTGCTCTAGATGACCCTGCGTGTGCAGGGGGGTTGGATTAGATGAGCACTGAGGTCCCTTCCAACTTAACCCTGAACTTAAGCATTCTATGATTCTATAAAATTGCTAGATGTTTAGAGCGAGTTCCACAATATTGATATAAGTTTTTCTAACTTTGAAAGATATTACTCGTGTTCTGTCATCCTCAAACCATACCTATGGAGAAAGCTTTCCTATCCTAGGGAGGGGAAGGAAGAGGAGGGAGATGAGAGTGAGCCCTGGGAGCAATGCTTTGGAGTGCCCATGAGAAAGGTCTTAGCAGAGGATTCAAGACAACAGTTAAGTTACTGTTTTCTGTTTCTTGCCAGGTGCTAGTAATGTAAAGCCACTGGATGGTGTGAAAATTCTTGATCTAACAAGGTTTGTGTTTGTTCAGAACAGTCTGTCTAGATGCAAATACTTTGATAAAGCAATGAAGAAGAAAACACATTCTTTTTTTTTAATATTGCAGGGTGCTTGCAGGACCTTTTGCCACCATGAATTTAGGAGACCTAGGGGCTGAAGTTATCAAAGTGGAAAGACCAGGTAAGATTGACCTTTGCTCCCTTCATCACCTTTCCCCTTCTCTCCCCACCCTTGTCTAAGTACAATAAGAATGAGGACAAATTTTAAAAATGCTTGGTCAGAATTTTTTTTAAATATTCATGCTTGAATTTTTGAGGAGTTCTTGAATTTACAGTAGTGTCTTGGGCCATATGCATGGGTTGATGATGTAAGATCAAACATCTTTGAAAATATTTAGAAAGCCTATTGCCTACTATGCTTATTTAGTGATGGTGTATTTTTTGCATGATGACGTGTGGCGTTGTATTTGGAAATATTTACTTTTGTACATATTTGTATAGTATTGAGTTGTATGTCTGAATCATGTTGACATCATCCACATTTTTGCATCATGTGGCAGAGAACTGATTATTTGTAAGTTTGCTGAAATATTTATGATCTGGTTGTTTTAATAAGTGTAACATAGTGCTCTGGGTAGATGTGTCTTCAGAAGTAGCCTGTGTGCATATATAGCAAAAGTAAGGAAATGAGGAGTTGGAAGTTGTAATGTTCGAGGTTGTAATGGCATTTTTTGAGTTATAAATGGATGCAACACTGAGCCATGACCTTGTTCTATCACTCGAAAAATAAAAAAAAAAAGTTACCTTCTTTAAATTGCTTGGACTCTACTTAGTCTTTAATTTGGTCATGTGAATGTTAATGTGCATGGGGCTTTCTTTATAGTACAGTGCTAGTGTTAAAACAGGGTTTTCAAATAAGTATGTAGGACATAGAAAGTTTGATTATATATAAAGAAGTAAAAAAGTAAAAACAATTGCTTTTAAAAGACTGGACAAAAGGGTTTGTCAACTCCAGTCAAGATGAGCAGGTCTGCGGTTCATAACTTACATGATTAGTGTAGTTTTATGTGCATGTGATTTTTACTTAATTTTTTTAATTGAGTTTTTTTTTTTTTTTTTTCATTTTCTTGGTGACCTCACTGGGTTATTGGGGGCTGAAGATTGCAATTTCTTCTTTGCGCTCCATGACTACATAATATAATATTGCAGTTTGTTTTTTAAAAAGTACAAAATCATAAACTGAGTTTATATACACTTACATCATGCTGACTGGGATTATTTAAAATCCACAATTATTCTGCCACTATTAAAATATTACCAGAACTGAGGTCAGCACTGGTATTTCGTGATGCTTTAGATTTTACAAGGTGCCTTTTCATATACTTGAAGGCAGTAGCCCTCATGCCAGCACTCAGTATTATCAAATTAAAGACATCTGCAGGAATTTGTGGCCTTATCTTCTGCTTTTCTAGGCTGCTTCTCCAGAGACCATAGGTGCTGTATGAGAATTGCCATTCTTTATGTCTTGGGAAGAAAATATCTGTCTGTGTTTTCAACCTGCTTAAGCCCATTTCATGCCATCGCCATATTAATTGGACCTCTGTTGCTTATCAAAATACGAGGCTTCCAACTGGTCACTTGGGGCTCTTTTCTCTCAGAAATTGTGGCTTTGCACATGGCTAACATTAATGCACAGGAAGCTTTGCTTGTGGAACCTGTCTTTGGTGAAGATGAAAACAGTAGATTTTTGCCTTGTCCATTATGAGCATGACTAACTGTAACACTAGTTTTACATGATTATTTGTGCCTAAAAGTGTTTTTTTTTTAAGTAAAGACTTAGAATTATGTATTGATGCAGTTAGACTTTGCATTACGAGTGTGAAATTAAACTTTGTTGTTGTTATTTGGCTTATTAGTAAATTGACAGGTTATAGAAGCCTGTATTGGTCCTTTTTCTACCACATAACTGTGAGAAAGGCTAATTCTGCAGCTTTTGAGTGAGGCCTTCCTCTGGCTTGCCTGAAATATGCAACATGCCACACAGCTGCACCTTGTCCCGTGTTACTTCCCATCTTGTGTAAGCTTCTACTTAAAAAAATTCTTTTCTGATATTAATAGTTTTGAAATGAGCAAGTGAAGATAAATTATGCATTTGAGATACTAAAACCTATTTCCTACATTTAAAATGGTAAAGATATCTTCACTAAAAACTTCTTAAATTACTATATCAACTAACAGGTCATCTACTTCACCTGTGTCAAATATTTGAATGTTGAGACAGGGCAAGAAGTTTTGTACCATGAAATGAAACGAGCAAAGTTATTAATCCAGTATCTCGGTTATCCAAAGGGACAATGTCTGTGATCAAGCATGGACTGATAACTTCAGGAATGCACTTTCTAACTTTTCCAGAGTTTTGTTTTGCCATTGAAGGACAATAATAATCTGAGAATTCTTATTTTCAAATCTAAATAGATTTTGGGTGATCTACTTGTTTTGTGAGATGATACCTATTTTCACAGTAGTAGTGTCTATAAAACTAGGCTTAATCTATAAACGGTAGTAGCCACATAAGTCTGGAAAGTATTACTCACGTGTTTTGTTGAATGGCTTAAAGAGAGAAGATACATCTTATTTTTTTTCCCAACCTTCCCCATAAACAAGTGCAATTCTTTGAGATGACAGAAAGTCCAAAAGCTGAGGAGCACCAGTAATTTGTATGTTTGCATGGCTTCTACAGAATCAGAGTTTAAATGACTGTGGCTTCAGGTGTAAGCACAGAGTGCAGTTTACTCATACAACAGTGGCTGTGCTGCATGGGACTAAAGATTCATAAACTCAGTTTCTTTGAGTGCTCATGTCAAATAGTCCTCAGTGTTGCACTTAGTACGTAGTTAAAATCTAGACAGATATGTTGCATGTCCACTAGCTCTTGGAATCCAGATTATCCAAATGAATTAAAATTTATTTTTAAATTTAAGTAAAATAGATGGCCGGGCTTTGTAACATTTAATAAAGGTTTAAAATTGGGAATGAAGCTGAAATGATACAGTGAGAGGAGCAAACGTCTGTAGCAGCTTAAATATAATTGTACATTTCAGTAGGGCAGGGGCGCTCCTGAAGGGGGTGGGAGGTGGGGGACTCTGCCAACTGCTGCAAGTGCTGCTGCCTTTTGCCTCTGCTCTGGAGAGCACAAGTTGTTGCTGATCATTAATTACCTTGACTTCTTGCCTACAGTGTTTCAGGAACAGCTGATTGACTCTGAGCAGCACAGGAGCTTCTGTTAAAATTTTCCAGATCGCCTGAAAGAATGTCAGTGTAGAACTGTTTTAAGTTAAAAATAAATTAAGCCAATAAAAAGATTGGTGGCATTTGGCTGTATATTTACATTTTTAAATTAATAATCACAGCAGTAGCAAAACAAAGTATTCTAAAATAATCACAGCACTACCAAAACTCACATCTGTTTCATATAATCAGCTTTTAGGCTTTTCTTTGACATAACTGCCCCCCAAATATGTTTCAAAAAGTAATTTTTACTTACTGTCATTGAACTTTAGGAGATTTAAATATAACCTAGGGGTAGAAATAAACAAGCAACCTTTGTATTCATTTTTCTTTCTTGCCTGTTTAATATTGGACAACTGCAAATGTTGTGTTATTTCTTTCAGGAGCTGGTGATGACACTAGAGCCTGGGGCCCACCTTTTGCTGGAACAGAAAGTGTTTATTATCTCAGTGTTAATCGAAATAAAAAGGTAAATGAAAAGAAAAAGTGCCATATTGAACACTGGCCAGTGTTTTCTGTCTTATTTTTGTTTAACTTTGCCAGTATGAGGTGCTGTACTGTGTACACGTGTGATCACTAACAATGATGTCAGTGCGACTTAGATGATTTGTGACTAGTTGTAATAGCAAGAGATCAAATAAAAATGCTGAACATTTTCTGTTTAGACTTTTTGCAGTAATGACATTGGCATGAAGCTATGCTACAAATTTCAAGAAACCACTCCCACTCTTCCCCTTTAAAAAAAAAAGTGAATATTTGGACCAAAAAAAGTCTGAAAGCCTGTAATATAGTTCTGTGGTCAGTTGAGACCAATGCAGCATCAAGAGTGGTCCTGCCTGTCCTCAATTGCTTATGCCTCTGGTATTTTCTCTGCTCAGCTGATGTGAGGTAAATCAACTGAAATTAAACTCTGCTGAAAAACCTTCTCTCTCTTCTTTCCTCTCTCTCTCCTTAGTCCTCTAAAACGAGTATTATAGATGGGTCAGGTCAGCTGGAGGAGGGGAAGAGTAACTTCAGACTGTAGTGTAGAATGTTAGTTTTGGTTACATTTGGGAGTTGATGACAAGGACTAGAAGGGAGTTCACAGAAATGATGGTGTATCTCGGTTTGTTTCTTGTTCCTAGAGCATAGCTGTCAATATGAAGGACCCAAAGGGAGCTAAGCTAATCAGAGAGGTAGGTTTTAACAGAACTAAAAATGTATCTGTTTTGAATCTGAGTAATAACAAAATAACTTTGAATTTCATAGATTAATTTGATATGTGATAATGAGAAAATAGGTATGTATTGTGATTAATTTTTTAAATCATAAATCATTACTTCTATGCTTTGCGCCTTTTGACTCAAGGTCAGAGGTGTGTTATTGTTTTAGATAGTGTGGAATTTGTATTAAAATACCACAGGCTGTTTCCTTGTGACATTTACTGCTGTATTTTTATAACAATATAATAAATATTGCTGTTATTCTATTTATGTGTTTGTGCTGTACAGTTTGATCAGTGCAGTCTGAATCTTTTTCTCTAAGAAAGTCAGTACAAAAGGTAGGTCTGGGCTCCAGTATTTTCAAGGTCAGGTATATTCATGACTTCTGTTGCTGAATAACTTCTTAAGAAGTGCTGTCCTGTAGGTGAAATTTGTATGTATATTTCAGATTTTGAATGACACTTTTTTTTGCCCCAAAGAAAAAGCTATCATTGACAATCTGTGAATCTGGTGTTTTGTTGTCCTTTTTTAATTTACTGAGAAAGATAATACATCCTACTTGCTGCTGCCAGGGATTTAGCCCTGTAGTGCTAACATATCCAAGAGAGTGAGCTGACTTCAGCCAATGTCTCAATGTCAGATTAAATCACTTCTGTTTTCACATTGAAACCGTGTATGTCCTGTAATTAGTGGAATTTGTTAGTATTTTTTGCTAGAAATTTTATCTGAAACAGTGATAGATTAGCTTTTGATTAATTTGTCTGATGTTTTTGACAGCTTTTTTTTCTGTCACTTCTGTGAAAATGTGACCCTTCATCTGGAAATTGTTAGAGTTGATAAGCTGAGGATTCTCCAGTGTTTCCTCCTCAGTTCCTTTGTAGAAAAGAACCACTTACAGTTGACTGCTATGAAGCTGTATGTTTTTATTCTGAAAGTAGGGTGATCAGACATAGTAAAAATAAAAAATAAAAGTTTACTTGATGTACCCAAGGTATATTTTAGATAAAATCATATTCAAGTCTGTTATACAAGACAGTTTTAAAGCTCTGTTACTTATTTGACTTAGAAAACATGGAAAAGAAGAAACTATCTAACAATGTCTCCTGGTCCCATGTGTATGGGCTGCACCTCCTTTGTGGAGGCAGCTGAAGCTCTGATTCAGGATAAGCTGGGGGGAGAGGGAGCTTGAGCATTAGCTCCCTCTGTGTGACTGCCACTGTTTGGTTAGGAAAGGCTCTTCTTTTGACACACAGGAAGATTGCTTCTTGACAGATATCTATATTTACAGTGATTTAAAACAATTCTTTCTTTAATTTACAACTTCTGTCTGCAAAATGAAAATTATTTTCATGGTTTGTGGAGCTGAATAAGTGCTGTTTGAGAACTTTTGGCATTATGAGCTTCAGGCTTGACCTTGGAGTATCAGGTTGAATTCATTACCACACAGTCTGTAAACTGAAGTAGCAACTTTCCTGTTCCTCGTTTGTCGTGAGAGCTTCATCCTCATCTGCTGAGAGCTTCATCCTCCCTGACCCCATCAGTGCAGGGCTTCCCAGCCTTCTCCTCCTGGTAAGGTCTTTCTGGTGTCGCTCTGATGTAGAGCTAATATGATGCTACAAGTAGTTCCTGCAAGTAGCAGTACTAATATCCATCCTCGTTTGGTGTCAGCGATGTAGTCAAGTGTATATGGAAATCACTTGCTAAGATGTGATATTAGAGAATTTCCAATAGAAAACCAGCTCTGTTAAATATTTTCTATTCTAGCTGTGGAAATGAAGATACTCTCCTGAGGCAAAGTGCTCTCCTTGGTAAAAATAAAGCTGTGACAAGAAACCCAACTCCTATGGAGTTAGAAAGCAACGGCAGGATCCACAAAAGTGAAGTGCGTGTGAAGAGCAAAATGCTCTTGTTGCTAAGTCAATTTTCTTAAGGTTTCTGTCCCTTTATGAAAACTGCTTTCAAAACCACTATTGCTCTCTCTCCCTTAAGTCAACAGTGCTTGTCTCTGTGGTAGAACCACATTACAAATGGGCTAATGTGATCAGCCATTAGTGCAATGTTAGATGATTCTTTTTGTGGTGTCTTGACTTAGTGATAGTTTTTTGAAGTGTTTGGTGCAGAGGTCATGACGTTATTTGCATCTAATGTTGAACCAGAACCAGATTGGGTGAAAAGGATGCAGAAATACTGTCTGCAAGAAGAGGCTTTTCACTAGCCATTGTCTTTTGGCAACATCAGGACAGGCATGTTCAGATGTCTGCTCTGTTGAAAAGGAATCTTAGTATCTCTACAGTAATTCAGAACAAAAAGAAATTCAAGTTCTGGAATGTTAGTTATTGGTAAGTATGTATTACTCTGCTGAGCTTAAGCCCTAGAAAGAAAAGTAATAAGGTTATAAGAAATACCTTAATTAAGAAAGATGACATATTTAGAATAAATTAATGTTTTTCAGGCTTTGCCCCTCACCCCTCCATCTGTTAACTCCTAGAATAATCCTTATAGGTTTTTAGAAATATACCAAAAAAACCAAAGGACTGAAGTGTTGAGATAGGTGGGGAAAAAGCACAACACCTGGCCGATATAATCAGTGGTACAAGTACACTGAAGCAATCTCTTTGTCAGTGAATTGGGCTGCTTTTCTTCCTTTGGCACAGCACTAAAATTCTCCTGAAGTCTACTCTTTCACAATACATCATTTATTTTACATTTTAGTTTCTACAAATCTATTCTTTTTTCTATGTCATTCTGGCCTTGTTTCCCTTCCTAATGTTTTCTTATTAATTGTTAGCTGCTTTACTGGATACTGGAATTTCTCACTGAAATAAAGCCTTTTTTTCTTTGATATTTTTGGCCTTTTTTTCCCCTTTACAATGATGACGCGTACCAAACCCATGTTCTGACATCCTTTTGTGCTAGTACAGCTTTTTAGAGAGTTATCTTTTAATCTTTTTTAGACTATTATTCAGCAAAGTTAGTTACTTGCAGAAGCTCATTTTTCAGAACCTTCTGAGCGTTTAGCCTCAACTAATTCATTTTTATAGTTAAGGGTGAGAGATGAGGAGAGCTTAATTGGATGCAAAGCTGACAGAACAGCTCTCTGTACTACCCTCTTATTCCCTCTTGACTGATGGGCTCAGTCTGCCTTTCTGTTTGAGCACTGTGCATATGCATATCTGCATGTATACAGTTCTTGTAAAAATCTTCTGAAAGGGATAAATAATTTCCTATATTGAGTCATTGTAGCATTATCACCCATTATTGATATTGGAGATGTGACTGCATTGACGTGTGATGCTTTTTTCTTTCCTGATGTGTGGAAGTTGAGCAGATGTGTGTGCTCTCACGTATACTCTTCTAGCTCAAGCCTGGTTCGTATTGCTCTTGCTGGAGACTAAAATAAGAGAGGGGTAGAGTCAGGAAGCTTGCAGGGCACAATGTGTGAAATTTCAGTTAACAATGGACTTCAAACCAGACAGTTGTTTAGGATCAGAGTCTTGGAGTCCAATTCTCAACCAGTGCAGCCCTTGGGTGCCTAATACTTGCTTTAGTGAGCATCTCAACACAAGTCCTGCTGAAGTGTGTGCACCACAGCTGCTGTGCCTCCAAGCCTGTTTGCAGCCCTCAGGGGAACTTAAGTAGCAGATGTGGCACAGTACTCTCTGCCTTCAGCATTTGAACTCATTTCCCTGTGTGGGAATCTGGACACTGTATCCTTACTTAGCACTGCAGTCATGCCTGTGTGTTCCCTTGGCCAGCGATACTGCTTTTTTATTTTATTTTGCTCTTCTTCCCATGCACTATATTAAGTAGCATAATAATAATGCTGACATTAGTGTTAGCTCTGTAGAAACTGTAATCTTCTTGAGAACCTTCTTGTGACAAATGCCATGTTTTTTTAATAACTTCCATAAAATAAAGTTCTGTTCATTTGTACAGTATTACAAATGGAAAACCATTGAGGTCTCCATACTGCTTATGTAGAAGCTGGACACTGCTTCTCATACTACTGTAGCTATTTAAAATCAGTAGTTCTACAGGTACTTGATATGGTCCCTTTAAGAATAATTCACAGCATGTATTAAAATGCACTTTTACTTTACGTTGAACTTAGAGTTTCTGTAAATGCTACTAATGTTTCTTCCATACATTCACTGAAACCATTTGTAATGTACATACTTTATTGCCTCAGTAAGTTTGAGACTTGCTTGTTAGTTCTTATTTTTGTTTGCTGGCCTGGCTCTTTCTTTGGCTTTATATTCATCCAAAGAGCATAAATACTAGGACAAAAATGTTTGTGATTGCTAATGAGACACTAGTATGCAGAAGCAGTCCCAGTATACTGTATATGTTCATCTAGTCACATAATTGTTTCAGAAAATACATCTCTTTGGTCAGCTTGAAATTTGGCATTTTTCTTTTTTTTTTTTTTAAGGTTGTGTTTAATTTGTGTGCATACCTCCACGTGTACCTGCAAGGGACAAGTCTCTTAAATTCCTCAAAAACTTCTGAACTAAAAACCTCTGACCATCTAAGTACCTCTAATAAGCCCCTATAACTCCTTAAGCCCTAAATGTTTCTTTTCACATGGAGTTCTTTTGCCTCAGAAATTCTTAATTAATGTGTCCTATTCAATCGTATTTTACATATCCATAATTTCTTCTAGGAAATTATGATTCAGTGCTCAAAGTTATAAATGAATCTGTAAATTCAGTAGATTTGGAACTAGGCCACCCATTCAGTTGTGATGCAGAAAGTTGTGCTGCAGTACGTGACAGCACTGCTCTAACGGAGGGGAACCTGATTGTATTGCTGTGCTGGCTGCTTTGCTCTTGTTTACAGCAAGGGGGAAATGTAGCCTCTGTGACACTAGGGGTAATTACTGGTTTTGATATAAGCACATTTTAGAAATTATTTTTGAGGTGAAGAGTGATAAAGGTACTTCCCCCCCCCCCCCCAAACTTTTTTGCACAATTTAAGTGTGATTTAAAGTTGCAGACTGTTCTATAAATTATGGTTAGGTCTTTAGAAACTGATGCCACATTGATAATAGAATTATGGTGCAGTTTTATCTAATGATTTTAAAGACTGTTTCCTGGGAACACTGTTCCTCTAATATGTAGCTAGCAGAGATATATAGTCTAGCATGCCTAATCAATCTGTCTAGGTTTGTGATTTCTTTTTTTTTCCTGCAAGAAAAACAGGAACAATCTTGTTTAGAGTAATTGCAAGTTACATGAGGAATCTGTTGAACTATAGGAAGCTTATTAACCTATCTTACTTTCTTCCATTCTTTTCTTTTTTTAAAGCTTGCAGCTGCTTCTGATGTTTTTGTGGAAAACTACATCCCTGGGAAACTGACTAAAATGGGTCTAGGCTATGAAGACATTAAAAAGATTGCTCCTCACATAGTGTACTGTTCAATCACAGGTATTTTAATTTTAGTAATTTGTGTTTGTTATTACCTTTATTGCTCCAGTGATCTTAAGGTGTAAGATTTGTGATTATATAGAAATGTATTATTTTGTTAGTTAAGATAAGGTTGGAAGATAGGAAATAACTAATGGAGAATGAGTGATTTATATTTTCTTTAGATAGTATTATTTTGATAGTTCTAAATGCTACCAGATTGGCAACAGTCTGGTAATCCTAGTGGGCTTTCTTTACTATTCTTTTAATTATGTTGTAGAATTGTATTCCTGGAAAACTTATGTTACTTTGCACATATTGATCAAAAAAAGTGAGAAAAGTTGCTGATGGTTTGAAGGTGGTGGGTAGAATGGTAAGGAGGTAGAGCTATGAATATCAAAGTCCGTATACATATAAAATTAATATTAAATATGAAAAGTCCAAAGCTAAAAATGACCAGGCACTAACATTAAAGGAGCTGTGCTTGTCAAATCTACTGCTTTAAAAAAAAAAGCCAAAAACAATGAAGCTACAGATGCTTGTAAACTGGTTTGATAATTCTAGCTATAAGCCAGACTTATGATACTTAATTTCTAAAGAATAAATGGCTTTAGCCTTTTAGTTATTGAGCATAGGAAGCACTTAATGGGAACCAGATAATTATTTAGTGTGTTGGTACAGTTTGTGTTTTTATCTCTTAAGGACAGAAAGGCAGTTATATTCTAGGCTTGCTGAGAATGTTTTTTGTCTTTTGTTATGTACTATTTTGTTTTGTTTAATTTTGTTATTAGTGATTAGATTTTCACATTTATTCATGTGCATAACATTGTAATTTGTCAAATGTATTTTTCTTTTTTTCTTTGAGGAAGAAAACATTAAGGTAGGAAATCATCTGGTGGTTTCTTTGATTGTGACTTTGCCAAGACCATTTACCATCGTATTTACCATCGTATTTGAAATACAGTCTGTAACGGTGTTGACCGTACCGTAGTCAAATCTTCTTGTGTATGTAGGGAGGAAAAACAAGTTTCATGTAGTAAGTCTGAACTTAAAATGCAACTTTTCTGAAAACAGGCAGTGTGTCTGCTCTGCAGTCCTGTGCTTTTGCATGGCACCTGCGCCTTTCATTGCTCACTACCTGTGGCATTCAATGGCTTTTTGACTTTGGTTGTGGCATCTTGTGGGTGGAGGCCTGTTAAAAAGAGTGGCACTTTGTTTGGGCACAGAAATCTGTCCACATGCAGCATCTTGCATGCTTTAATTGCATGCACTGCAATTTCTGAGCACAAGGCAAGTTAATTGAGGCACCTGAGATGGATGCCTGGGCTTGTAAGAGATGGCCACAGGAAGCAGGTCACGCTGTTCTGATAGGCCCTGGAGAAGTTCTTGCTTCCCTCTCACTGTAGGCAGGAGCTGCCGTGCCTGTAGCAGCCTAAGGGAATAAAGCTTGGAATTAACCTCAAGTGACCTCAACCTGGGACAAACTGAACCGAGGAGATTCCAGAGAGCTCAAATGTAAGGTTTCTGATGAAGAAATGGAGAACACAGTCTCAAGTTATTTGGTACTGTCATCAAATCCATATATTTATAAAATGCCTAGCTAGGGCTATGAAAAATATGAATTAAGGAAGGTCTAAAGGGAGGTGTTGTTTGTCAGATGTGAGATGTGCTGGCCTAGAACTTTAGATTAAATGGACTAATTGTCTTCCCAGATAATGCAAATGGTTGAGATAAATTACCTTGGTTACAGAAACCCATATCCCAAGTCTAAACAGTGAGATTTCATTTGTCATTTTGCACCTCACTTAAAGGCTGTACCAGAGATAATAGAGGAATCCTAGTTCTCAAGGCCTTTCTGGTTTGGGAATCCTCTCAGGGGTGATGATACTGTATAACATGAATTATGTTATATGGACTTTGAATGAAGAGGAGAGGAAGGAATGACTTAAACTGTTTAACTTGGTCAGCTTTGAATATGCTTTTTAAAGGGTGTATTTTATGTATGTACTAGTATTTAGTTGTTAACAGACAGTTTTATGTTGGTTGTTAATGGCCATCACAAAGTATTTTACATCTTAGATGCAAGAGCACAGAGACAGACATTTTGATGTAATATTTAATAATAAGTAGCTAAGAAGTAAAGTCCAGTGTGTCAGAATTGGGGTCTTTACCCAACTTTAATTTCAGATTTTCTTCTCCTTTTTACCCAGGCTATATGCTGAAGTCATTGTAGTTGTTTCATGTAATAAATTACAAATAATCACTGGACACTGTTTTCTTATCCACTCTAGTCAAGTCATTAAGGTGACTGGATATCATCTGGAATGAGTTGCTCCATTTCAGAACCATGCTACCCTTCAAGTTAGAACATCATAGATATGGAATGCGATGGGTACCCAAGTAATTGGAAGAAATTACAGCGTAAGCTGCAAAGTAGCCCTGATCAAGATGTCCTAAGGTTTTTTTTTTGGTTTATTTGTTTCCCTCATCCAATTACTAAACACAAACATAAATGTAAAAATGTTTAGTATGCAACTTGATTTCATTTTAAAGTCTACTGAAAAATACAGAAAGCACCTTTTTTTAACTAAGAGCAGTACTGTGTCTTTCCTTGGGGCTATTCCAGAGAGACTGAGCTCCAAAAAAACCTTTTCTTTGCATATATTTATCCTTCATAAAATGTGCAGGCATGCACAATGCTTAAAGACTGATATTTGTGTGGAAATACATTTGTCTTGGGAGTTCGGAGCCTCTAGTTAATAGCAGCGCTAATTAAGTCTTGTCTTCCCAAAGATTTGCATTTTAGAACATTTTTACCCAGTTATTGACAGATTTGCAGCTGCTGGTTGTATTTTGCACTCCTGGTTGCAGTGATGAAGAGCTGTGCCTTGCTTATAAGTGAAGTTATTTGCCAGATTCTTGAAGTGGTTCAGATGCTGACTGGGTGCACTCACTGTAATGTCCCCTTGCAGCTTGTTGCATGCGAGTTTGTTTTGTGCTCCTTGATGTGGAGCCAGATGGAGCTGCTCTGTCTTTGGAGGATTTAGTGTAGCTGTAGTTGGGGCTGGTTCCCCTGTGCTCCCTGTGAATATCCCAGTAAGTGTCTGTCTGCCTCTGGGTGATGGGTGAAATGTCAGGGAGATGTCACCAGCTTACTCTTCGTTTAATGTTTCCTCTGTCTCACAGTTTAAAACAGTCTCACCACTAAATCTGGTCTAATCAATCCCAGATCCAGGGCTGTTTGGTTCTTCCCGACATCACCACCTCCTCACTTCCTCAAACTGCTGGTTTTTCTCTCTCTCCTGCCTACTGGTGCCTTTGTGCTCCCATGCTCTGTCAGATCTGTTTTCCTTCCCAGTCTGTATCCCTTGGCTGCATCAGCCAGTTCAAACTCTTCCCTGCTTCCAATTCAGCTCCTCACCAAATACGGGATTTTCCCCATCCCCTTTGGCTCCAGATTTACGCTCTCCTACAACTCCTCTCCCAGACAATCTTGTTTTCCAGTCCTTCAGCACTTCAATTCTGGTTTTAATTGTTTATCCTTTTCTCTCTTGCAGTGGTAGAGCTGCTGGCATGAGTGCTGAGGGAGCAGGCGCCTCACAGGCTGAATCTCTAGGGATTTAAGCCCTGAAACCTTATCAAGGGTTTCCTTGGAAAGCATGTCATGATCCTACCTATTCCCCTTACATTCTTTTGTACCTTAAAAGGGGATTGGGACATTTTTTAATGGGAACAATAATAGAAAAGTGTAATATTAACATAAACGTCATAGGTTTTTATCACGTCTTTATTCAAAAGAACAGAAAGTCCGGGGCTTTTAAGCAAAAGGCTAGAAAATGATTTTTTTTTTCCATGTAACAAAACAAAGCTCTTCCACCCAAGTCTTGAGCTTAGAAACAGCAGAGTTCTTCTGTGATATAGTCAAAGCTTTGATTCTTATACAACTTAAAGAACAGACTCTACTACAGAAAATGCTTTTTGTTAACAGAACATTTCCAGGGGTGACTGCTTCAGCTGAATGCACATGTACTGTTGTACCCGCTGCTCCTCCTTAGGGGATATGATACTTTACTGTTTATTCAGAATGCAGCAAATTTTCTTAAATACCCTGAATAATCTGGAATTGGCTGCTTTTACAATTTTGGACTATTGCAGATTGTCAGCAATTGCAAAATGAAATAGAGGATCATTTTATAGAAAGCTCAGGGTTATGTGTAGGCAAAGAGTTTAGGTATCAATAGGCATCAATAGTCTCCTTTTTGGTGTTTTGCACTTCCTGATTAATAAAATGAGTTTCTTAAACATCTCTGACAGGAGGTGCCAGCCTCGGCATGGTCCTTGCTGGGCTGAGGATCACGGTGATGTCCCCAACTTGGGAGCACTCGCAAGCCCTCAAGCTGCCTCTTATCACTCACAAGTTTCTTTTGGTGGCAGTAGACTTAGAATGATTTGAACTGTATATTGTGACAGTTCTGTGGTTGAAATCAGTTTAAGTCATTCAAAACTAACATGTTAAAGCAGAGGTCATGAGGGAAGGAGCATTCATTACTATCAAGTTTGAGTAGCAGTTCGGACAGGGATGTCCTGCCTTGTTTCCAAACAGGAGGGGGCACCCTTTAAAAGGAGAACGTTGGCAGCGTTTCCAAAGCAAAGCACTTGGGACCTATCTGTTTTCTTCTTTTTTTACTTTTTTGCCCTCCCTCCCCTTCCAAATATGAAGCACAGTAGGCAGTATGTTTTGTTGAAAGACACTGAATCTTCTTTTTTTTTTAATTATGAAGCTTCTTGAGGGCATTGATTTCTAATTTACAAAGTAATTTACTAACTTCTGTGTTACTAAGTAAAACTCTTAGTATATGCAGTGTATACTGAAATCCTAATTGCATGAAAAATATGATTTTTACATAAATTACGTATTTTATGGTAAGAATGAAGACAAAAGACCTTACAGGCTTCTTTATAGACAAATAAATGGCTAAGACCAGCAGGAATTTATCATGTTTCTTCCAGACAGTGGTATTGAGGGCAAAGCCTCCTACTAGCCATAGCTGAACTAGTGAGATGTTCTTCCTGATGCTGGACAGGGAAACTTTACAGCAGTAAAGTATGACATTGTAGTTCTTTTCATAGGGTGTTTAAGAAGAAAAAGAAGCTTGAAAGTGGCTTCCTTGTGCAGAACTAATGCAGGTCTGAGTTGTGAGGATGGAGAACCAAAGGATAATTTTCCTACTTGAACAACATTAATCTCTTCTAGGTGGCTTTGTATATTTTCCTCTACCTCTTAAAAAAACATAGCCTTCTGGGATCCCGAACAAGCCTATTCAAGGGAAGAGACTGCTGTAAATTTCAAAGGCCTGACAAATTTTTGGAACTGAGCAGGAGGTTGTTCTCCATAGAGGAGGCTTCTGTCAGTCCGGCTGTTGTCGGTCAGGAATGGGACGAGGTGTGAAAAGTGCCCAAGTGTGAACAAGAAACTGTTCCTGCCTCTTCATCAGCATGAAGCATGTCACGTTGTGAGTCTTTTCACCTGTTCAATGTCACCAAGCAAAGTTGTATGTGTAAATAGAGGTGTCTAACTGTATATGTGTGTATTCCAAATATTCGGAAATATATTCCAAAGTAGGCATTTATATGTATTATATATGTAACTATAAATTAAAATAAATTATAAAAATAAATTTTTATTTGTATGTTTTTATATATATAATTTATTCTTCATATAATTTCCCACATGGGGAAAAATGCCCTAAATCTCCGGACATTTAGCCAGAGAGTACCACATAGTGCGGAAAATGTTCACGTACAGAATAAATTGCCATATTTGTGCATTGGGGTATCCTGGGGCTGAAATGACCATATATGGGCATTTCAACCATTTTGGGCCATTCCAGCAGTGCCCAGCCATATTTGGATATTTTGACCCTATTTGTGCACTTTTGCTATATTTGGGTATTTTTACCAATCAGTGGTAAGCTAAAGGGAATGATCTGTTCCTCATGATGGAAATGCAAGATAGTGACTATTCAGTTGGCAATAAATTTCGGCTAGGATATTCTGGATGATTATCCCTGCTGGATAGGCTGCCTTTGCAACAGGAGTAGGTTCCCCATGGACACTGGCAAGGTGGCATCTTCACTCCTGGCAGTCTGTAGAGGAGACTTCTGTTGAGAATGAGATTAGGCTTGGAACTAGGGTGAACTTTGGGAATAATTCTTGTGGATATAGGAGGAATCGCTCTCTTGGCTGGTAACCGAACCAGCTCCACCGTGTGCTGTGCTGCCCTTGTACCCATCCATAGCTACTGAGCAGGGAGTGCTCCACAGGCCGACTGTGCTTCCCAAGTGTGTAGTGAGAGTTCCATTAGGGTTAGGGACGTTAGGTACGTCCCATGTCCTTTGAAAGGGGGAAATGGGTTGCAAGGGCTCTAATTGTTTTAATCAGAAAACAGGCCCTGGATTTGATTTTGGAGATTGTGTAGAAATATATCCCATCTTTGCTTGGGAAGCCACTTCCACCTTGAAGCTAGTGTGTGACTAGTTAAATTTTGGCTGATTTGAGGGAGAAGAGGAGGAGTTGAGTTCTGAGGCTCTGCAGGGAAGTCCTGCCTTGTCTTGACTTGCTGCTAGCAAGCTGAAGAGCTAGCGGGCACAGTCCAGAGCTGCAGGCTGCATTTAGATATTTAGATATTGCATGGAGTTCTAATTAATGCTTAAATCGGCATCTGTAAAAGCAGCAAGGTAATTGGCATAAGCATGTGAACTCACAAGCATTCGTTGGGAAATGACTTGTCAGATCTTGATGCTTGCTGATTTAAGGTGTTTATTGTTGTTTTTGCTGGTTTCATCTCAACTGTTGTTTCCGAATTCCCCCTTATTGGGTTGGCTCTGCTCTGTGGTGAGTTTGCCTGCCCAGCATGCGGCACTTCCTTCCCTTCTGACCAGCACGTGGCCCTTGCTCATTTTGGTAACGTATTTGGTGGCTCAGGCTTTGCCAAGCTTCATATAGGGTGTCTGTTACAGATATATGTGTGTGTATATATATTATTACAGGGAATGGCTTATGTTCTTCTGCAGTTCCATTAGTCCTTATTAAGGAAAGATGTAAGCTGTCTTTAATTGAGTATTTTCTGTTAGCAATACAGTCAATAGGTGTTTCTCATTAATTTCTTATTCAGTGGGGATAGCCATCTATCTGGTTTCAATTTATGACAATATTTAGTTCCTATTTGTAGAAATGCCTATGTTGAACACACTCTCTATTTTTTGCTCAGACTATCCTATGAAGCTTGGCTTTATAATGTCATTTGTCATGTGGGAATCGGGCTATAGGGAAGTGGTCTGTGTTGACACCCTCTCTCTATGTTTTTTTTGCTCTCTTTTAGTACAATGTGTTTTATATTTTCTCTCAAAGTTGTATCGTGCTAACAAATCATGAAGAAGTGCAGAAATGATGGCATTTGGTGCTCTTTAGCATATGATGCTAGTATTTTGGACAAAGATCATCGTGAGAAATGCAGACCTTCCGTTTAGAGCACAAAGTATCATGTTGAATTTTCCCTATAGCAGTTAAGGTCATCTTCATCTTGAAAGCAAATTCCCAAATGCAATAAAGGTAATACAAAGGCCCTTTAGATTAAAAAAATCTTTTTTAGCTGGTTGTCCTCTAAGTGATGATCTTGCAAAACGTTATTGTCTGTTGCTCCCAGCTGCTTTCAGGCAGCTCCCACACAAAATGATCTGTTTTTATACGCGTGTTAGGAATTCTGTCATCGTATCCTCAGTAACTCCTAAGTAAGCAAACGGAGTGTCCAAATGTGTATTCAGCACATCTTGGGATAGCACATCTTGGGTCCATGGATGCATGGAACGCTGTGTGGGCCAGAGCTGTTTATTTGGTTTGCCTGCTTGCTCAAAGGTTAGGAAGAATGCCCATCAGAAACTCCAATATCATCTGGCAAAAGTGAAATAAAGCCATGTTGTCGCTGCCATTAGCATTAACATTCATCTAGTATTGTCTAAGCTCAGTCTGGGAAGGTACATTAGTCTGATTTAGCAGTTCTTTTTGGAAGTAATGTCGCATTTGCTAGCTTTTTATAAAAATTAATGCAATGTTTTGAGCATGTGACATTTGGCAACTTCACTAGCAACATGTTTCTATAGCCTAGTAGCTTTTACCATTATTACATTTTTCCTAATCTCAGCCTGACCTTTCTCACTTGATAATATTTATTTTGGTTTCTCAGAATAGAATCATTTAGGGTGGCTTCCTGAGTAAAGTATGTCTCGTATGTGGTAAGTATACTCGAAAGATTTTGATCGTATTTAAGCAGAGAAGCCAACAGTAGTTTGTTATGACATGTTGTTATATCCCAAACACTTGCCCCATATGCTGTCTGTAAGCATTATAATTTCCCAGCAGTGTGTTTTAGTCTCAAGTGCCGTCACGTGGCCCTTCGATGTGAAGCGTAGAAATGAGGGGCTTCATTGTGCTGGGGGGCTCTCCTGTGTTTCACACCATTGGGCCCTTGTCAGCAGATCAGGGGTGATCCATGAGCCCTAGGGAAGGAGCTAGGATTTCTTGCTCGGTAAAAAGCATCTCGATGATCTAGGTTTCTCTGCAACTGGAAAAAATCTGGGGAGAAGAAATACTCGTATTTCTTTTGCTTGTCATGAATTGCCTTGATATAGTAAGCAGTATATAATGCAGTATGAGCAGGTAACAGCAGCTTGACTCTATTCTAGTTTTATTTGAAATTGCTGGTATGTAAAGGCAGCTTTATTTGTTATGAGTTCCTTTTTGCAACAGGCTGAAGCTTCTCTTGATGAATAGTCTAGCAGAAGGTTGCTTCTTCTGTAGTGCCTCTAGCTAGCAATGAGGATCTCTGAGGTATCACAGTTCAGTGTTTAGCTTGATATATTATGTCTCTGTTCAGCCAGAGAAATAGATTTTTTTTAGCATCTGACTAGTCTCTTGTTGTCCTTATGTTTGAAAATTTGTCCCTCAAGCAACTGTAAACTTCTGATTTTGTTTTTATTTTATGGTTCCCTCAGCTGTTACTGTGAGCTGCTTCACTACTCCCTTTTAGCTACTTTTTCATCACATTCTGTAATTTATGAAACTAAGTGTCATTTAACCCAAAATATGAGGGGAAAAATAGTTTCAAGAGCAGAGAAGTATCTGGTTTTGTCACATCAAGACTGCCTCACTTTGCATGTTCACACAATGTGTCTTGTGCTGCCTATTAGCAAAGGGAGGTGATAGAGATCTTTAAGAACCTCCTCCATATGAGTCTCCAGCTGAAAAGGCAGTGATGTGTTTTGCCTTGTCTCTTATTACCTGGAAAATTGCTTTCATACTTCTCATACACATTTCATCTACCTTCCTCACAAGAAAGGAAAGACAATTATGTATAAAATAGAAATAGCTGAAGGATCAGGAGAGGTGGATGTGAGTGCCTAGGCTGAGTGAGAGGTAGTTCTTTGGTGGACACTTGGCACTCGGTTCCTGGCTGTTTCAGATACGTGCTGGATCGATTAAATAATGCTTTCACCATGAAAAAAAATTCAAAAACACTTGGACATCTAGGCCAGGGTTATAATCCTTCAGAACCAGTTTGATTGCTGGACTGATGTGAAGCTTGTAGTAAAGCAACACAGCTCCTAGTGTGTCAGCTTGGGGAGCCTGGTGTGGGGAAAAGATCTGAAAAATTGGGCCTTTATCCTGAGGTAGGTAGATGGCTGCCTCTCCTTCCCAGGCATTCCCTATGTGCGTGTTTCCTGGCGGCAAGCCCCCTCGCTGACTGGAGTTATTGTCCCTGCACTATCAATTGAGACTCAAACTGAAGCTATTCTTCAGTTTCTTTTGTCTATGAGCTTGGGAAACTAGCTAGACATTCCTCAGGACCTTTAATTTTATATAGAAAGCCCTCAAATAACAGGCCAATCTCAATGCAGAAGTTATCGGGTGTGTATTTTGATAATACCACCAGGGAAACGTGGCAACCTCTTGCTGTTGCTCTTCCTGAGTTCTGTGTTTGAGGGATGGGTGTGTGTCCTTAGTGAAGGAGCACTGAAAGGAATATTTTGTAGTTCATCTTTCAACCTACTGAGTGCTTAATTTTCAGATGTTTTCTGTTTCTCGAAGCACTTGTGTTTGCAGATGTGTTGAGATGTTTTTGCTTTACTCGTATTTGAGGCTGCTCCGTAATTTCTCACTTATTTCAGTATGCTTTTGACTGTTCAAATAATACAGTTTTGGGTATTTTTCATTGAGTAAGATTTTATTTTTTAAGTGGACCCATGCACATTTAAGTGATTTTAATGCTGCAGTTCATCCCTATGAGGTAATGATATGTACATAGTTAGTGCTAGTCAGAGCATTTTTGGGCAAATGCACCGTACTTGCTGTTCTTGTTGTATCAGTACTTTTTGGTAAGCATAGATGTGTAACCATGAAAGCAAAGAACCCATTTTACCATTTAGGGTCACCCATTGTCCAAGGAGACAACAATTTAATCTTGATTGGAAGTAGGTAAATTAATATGGAGCCTGGAAGTGGTTGAATTTATCACGACGTTTAGGAGAAACATTTATATCTTGTGATCTTAAAGGTTGTCACAATTTCTATTGGATACAATGATAGCAGCAAAATGTGTTACTACTTCCCCACTGTCTTCTACTCCCTTGTGTCATTGGTTGCACAGAACTCAGTCAGTCAGTAGCTGCTTTTTTGGCCACTTAATGTTATTGCATTGCACAGGTCCAGTACATTGCAACCTTAAAGCATTAGGCTGTATTTTTATTGTTGCACAGGAATCTCAGAGCAGAGCAATAAGACTGATAATCTAGATTATTTTTTAAAAATCTCTTCAGTTGATCCAGAAGATTTCAACTAGAAAATGTTATGGTTGTTGAAGGAACATGATAGAGTAAAACAGAGCAAGTTCATCTGTTAATTCTGCAGCTCAACAGAATTGTTTTTAAACTTTCCTGTTAAAACTGTTTGTGTTTTTCATGTTTCAAAAATTGGAAAGACTATTGGAAAACAATATGTGTACCTCTTGGTAAGGGGTGCTAATAGAGAGTTTTTCTGGGTGGCGATTCTGTTTAAATAATGTGGAATGAAGTGAGAGAAGTAAGAGTAATTCATGTTTAAATTATAATGTCATGATTTTGCATGCCATATAGTATGTAAGGTATCTTTATGGTGATGGAAGTGTAACATGGGCCACATGGGAAATCTTTCTCTGTTGGAGCAGCATATGGTGGTCTGCAGGGCTGTGGTAGAACCTCTGGAATGATGTCTGAGTCCCAACCTCAATAAATTTAAATGTTCTATTCATAATAAATAAAAATCTATACACAATGGATGAGGAGAAATTAGCAGGACCAGAAATCAATACAGAATTAAGATCCAACACATTAACAGCATGGGACAGAAACAATAGGTTTGCTTTTAAAGTAAATAGCTGATAACATTCTTTAGTTTGTACAACATGGAGAAATTGTGAAAAGATGCTGATGAGAAATGCTAGTTGGTTCCTTTTCTTTTCATTCCAATATGCTAAAATGTGTTTCAGGACTCATCCTTGACCACATTAACTTCTTTCTCTGTTCTAGGTTATGGTCAGACGGGTCCAATGGTTCAGAGGGGAGGATATGACTCCATTGCAGCTGCTGTTTCCGGTCTCATGAATATCACAGGGCATGAGGTACTGTGCTTAGCTTGTGCATAGCAGAGATTCTGTTAAATTTGCTAAGTTTTGATTGCTGCATGCAATTAAGTCAGATTGTGCTAATGCAACCATGTTAGGTGCCTCTCTGATTCCAACAGGAGGTAGTCTCCCTGTAATTCTAAGATTTATCTCCTTCCAGGCTTTCAAAACAATTGAAGTACCTGAGAAAGTTATATCCTAAATTTCCACTAAAGAAGTTGTCAATAATTTATTGTTAGCTTGTTTATGGCCACTTGAATTCATTGTACTATTAGATACAATGTGGATAGCTGAATGTGGGAACTATAGTGGCCATAGTGAGAAGTCTTGCTTTGACATAGTGAGAAGAACATTGGCTTTTCAAGAGAGGGAATTGTGAAGAGTCAAACAAGTGCATACACGTGACTCTACCGAACTGTCATTCAACCTGCTTGAAAAAAGAAGAGAAATGCTTTTAGTGGCTCTGGAAGAGCTGCATCTTGCTCTTTGCATTTCTAGACAAGATCTTTGATAACAAGCACCTCAGCGACAGCTTAGGATCTGGATTTCATGCCTATGTAGAATTTGGTGAAACAGATGTTTGAGGGAGACAGATTGAAGCATCTGCAGATCAGGAACTGCGGTCCCCAAAGATTGTTGCCCAAGTAGTGTAGTGTTGTAGATCATAGCATTACAGAATTCTTAAGTTTGGAAGGGACCTCTAGAGTTCATCTAGTCAAACTCCACCCTGCGCGGGCAGGGTTGCCTAGGGCACATGGCACAGGGCTGCGTCCAACTGGATTTTGAAGTTGTCCGGAGAAGGAGACTCCACAACCTCTCTGGGCAGCCTGTTCCAGTGCTCTGTCACCCTCACTGTCAAGAAATTTTTCCTTAAGT
>JAUBOD010000256.1:353966-380005 GCA_032353885.1 Nothura maculosa | reverse complement strand
CCTGCGCTGGACTCTCTCCAGCAGCTCCACATCCCTCTTGGACTGGGGAGCCCAGAACTGGACACAGTCTCCAGATGCATTTTATGTGTCACAGACATTAGCTAGCCCTCTGCAGTGCTGCTTGTGATGTTGTGGAGTCACTCCTGCAGACTTTTACTGATCTATATGACACTTGCCTGCTCTAAATAAACAAGCAGCTCATCAGGTTTCCTTACTCTAAATGTCAGCTCTTTCTTTTTCTTAAGCTGATTGTAGCAAACTGAACATGGGTAATCTGAGCATAACTGCTGTAGGATTGATATCCTGCCTTTGGGAATCCCTGCCCATAGATTTGTTTTTTTACTGACAACAATGGCAAGTATTGGGACTCTTCTGCCTCAGGCAAGTACTGTTACCAGAGCCCTCCTTTCTGCACAAAACTAAAAAAAAGTAAGTATTTTTTGACTGAGGCAGCTGCAACATCTCTTGTGTACTGTCCTGAGAATGTATTATCTGTCCATTGCTGCCCTGTTGTTGTTGCATAGCTATAGTAGGAGGATCTGCAGTCCTGCAGCTGCTTGTAGCAAGTGTTAATCTCAAATACTGCACTTCAGAAATAGGGGACTGTAGTGGGGATGGAGAAGTTTGTTCCCACTTCATTTAATCATCACGTGTCACCTGAGAACAAACGGAGGTGCCAAGGTCAATGTGGTTGTTATGGACGTTTCTGTTCAAGCATCCCAGACACATGCAGGAAGCACACATGGACTGACCTCAATGGGCTGATTATAACATTGGAAAAAACACACAAATATAATTTTTTTTTTTTTGTATTTTGACCCTGGTGCCAGCAGAGTGAAGTTCAGTGCTTCCAGTGCAATGTCAGATACTTCATACACATTTGAAAATGTACCACAGTTAGATGGAAGTATAAACTTGACAAAGAGGCAAATCTTGCTAGTACGAATTCAGTAAAGGAAAATAGATTCAGAAGGAAAAAATCCTTCTAAAGCTTTTCAATGATTATGTGGATGACAGATAATGTAAGTGTTTTACTGAGTCATTGGATGTAAATTATGTCATAGAAGCAATATTCCTCCGTGGCTGTTATGAAGACATAGCTTATTAAAAAGTTGTGTTAAGATCTACCCTGGAAGCCCAGATGTTCACATCACCTCACCAGGACTTGAGGCAATGTAATCATAAGAGAAGTTTAGTTATTGTTAGTAACGGTTCTGTCTATTCACCAGGGGCTTTAACAATTCCAACTTAGTCATTCTCTTGCCTAATTAAAGTAAACATGCCCAAACTGACTTCATTTTTCTGCATTTTGAAATTTGTTATGTTTTATTTCATCCTTATCTCATAACCATTTTCTGCTATATAGAAGGACAATTTTGCTTTGAAGGCTTTAATGGTCAATAGCACTATAGGTGTAAATGTGCTACTTGCTGTTGTAGTGAGGACTGATTCAAGTGGTTTTAAAATGTATTTTTCCCTGAAAGTTTACCATCAGTAATACATTGTTATTTTAAAGTAAGTCTATAATTGTGTACATGTGACTGAGTTTTGTGGAATTTTAAACAGAATCAGCTCTGAAAAAAAAAAAGAAAATCTTGTTTCAGTCAGCATTTAGAGAAGGGCCTAAATAAACAAATAAATAAGGCAAGCTTCCTTTTAATTAGGCCTTGAGATCTCTGCTATCTGATCAACAAATAATTTGCCTAGTAAAACTAACCTGACAATTTGAAGTATGCACTAGAGATCAGCTGAAAGTGAATTGCAGATGCTTGTCTCGTGAATGGTTGGGAGGAAAAAACATTCTAGCAGATACAAGGTAGTATTCCCATAGCATTGTGGAAGGCATAGATAATCATACCAGTACCACAGGGCTCTGAAAGCCCTCTTTCAGTAAACAAATCATGGAGTGTCCTTGTAGGATGATCTTGGATGTCTTAGTTGATGGAGCTAACAAAATCTAATAAATTGGAGCAGCAACAACAAAGCATCTACACACATCAGTGGGGCGCTTAGTTTTCAAGTATGTCAATACATGTTTGTAGCTCTGGGGTGTTTTGACACTTTTAAGTGGCTGGAACTAATAGCAATGTATATTCTATTTTAACTTGGATAATTTCATGAATTTTAATTTATTCCCACCATCTGGCTACTGTTTTAATGTCGTAAAGGATTTTACTTTTGCAAATTACTTAGCTTTATTGGATAGTAATTTAACGTACCTCCAGTTAGTGAGCTCATGATATTAAGCCATGAAACTCATAGCTTCACAGCACAGGAGTTTGAGGAAAGACTTATATATTCATGAAGCCTGTCATTTGTGCTCTTCCTTCAGTCCTTTTAGTCATGTAACATTGTAAATTTGAGATACCAAAGAGTGGCAGAAATGGAAGCTTCTGACCCATAAATGTGTTTTTTCCAGGTTGCCTTTAAGTTAAGGAGATGATGAAGTTGTTTAAGGAGGAAAAAGTGATATAAAAGCAGAGTGCACCAAAGATAAAGAATAATATCACATTTGGCATACAGTAGGACAAAATGATGGAAAAAGAGAAAAGACTCTGTACATCTCAGTTGAAGATTGGAGAGAATTTCCACATGAAGAAATTCCCAGTAGCTTAAAGTTTATTTATTTATTTTCAGAGAAATACTTCTAACTGAAATGACTTAGTGGTGATTATTTTAAAGTACTTTCTAGCAAATAAAAGCTCTGAACCCTGAGATTAAACTCAAACTTTGGACATACTGCAAAATTGCAGGCAAAATGGACTGCATTTGAGCTGCTCTTTGCTGTTTTTGCCAGTTGTACAGAACCAAACACATTCAGTGCTGAGTAAAGTTCTTTAAACTGTGTTTCCATGCACCAATACAAAAGCTACGTGGCATCCAAACTTGTTTGCAGTAGATTGCCTCTGTTTTGGAAATGTGAGAAAACTGTGGAATTAGGAATTCCTGGGTGTTTATAGAAATGTGTGAGCAAGAGTGGGGAATCTGTTTTGTACAAATCTGTACCACAAAGGCATTTGGAAATGAAAGTAGATGCTTGGGGTCAGATTCAGTTTTTCTTTACATAAATTAAAATATACTAAAAGGACTGAGCTTACACTGATGACGTTTTTATTGTCCTGAGAGACATAATTTATAGACACTTTCCTGGTTAAACACTTACCACATTCAAGTTTCATATTTGATGAACAGAAAGCTTTTACTTCATGTATTCAGATACATCAGTGCCAGATGAATATCCCTTTGATGAAACTTTCTATGACTCATTAAAGCAATAACTCCAATTTAATTAAAAAAAAAAGTTGGATGTGGGGTCCCCTTCTGACTCCAAGTGACACATGATTTTAGATATTCGGGACGTGTTTATGGTGGCCCAATCTATTGGGTAAGCATTCTTTCTCGCTGAAGAAATGTTTTGTTTAGCTGCACATGAGACAGCAAGACATGATTGGGAGCTATAGTACCAGAGGGGCCTTTTTTTTGTCTTAAGAAAAGCAAACAAGCTGCAACAAGAGAGTCCACATGGCATATAGCTCAGAGCTGCTGAAAAAACCTAGCCATTGCTGATTCCTATTCACTACAGCAGCTATCTCCTGTCCACCAAGACTACTGGACGTGGACTGCTTTTATTGAGGGTGTTATTTCCAAGTAATTTCCACTTTTGCTTGTATTGTTCTTATATTGCTCATGGAAATCTGGGCTGACTGCAAAGAGGAATTAGGTCCAAGGTGGGCAAAAAAGGTGTCCTCTTCATTCAGCTCCAGAACGGAAGTTCTCAGAACATCTTGTGGCTTTTTCTGGACCAGAGTGTGTTGACAAACACATTCCCATTAATAAGGCATTAAGCAGACAGGAAAACTTTTGAGTTAAAATTTAGTCTGAAGGTAAGATTGAGCCATTACAAAGCAGGAGAGAACCTTCCTACCTTCTCTTAGTATGCACAGCTTACATACTGAGCAAAAGCTGTGTCCTATAGCTAGAGTTCAGCCCAGCCTTTGAGCCCACTTAGCGACGTGATTGGCCAAAAGGACCTTCCTCTTGACTAGGGCTCTGCTCTCAATCCTTTTATCAGAGCACTAGTGTCTCTTGGAGGCTGAAGGGAAACTTTTATTTTTTGGGATTCTTAAAATAATAGTTTTACTTGAAGAGATTTTTTTTAATGTATATATTTCCTGTGCTCAGGAAATTCATTTTACATTATTAAGTACTTGCACTGTCAGTAGCTCCATCAGTGATAGGAAGGTTTAGTAGAAAATGATAAAACTGTGCAAATGATGTTTCATCCTCAATGTCAAGCAGCTCTCTAGCCCCTCTTTTATGGCATAGAGATGGAAATCTAAATGAATCTACTCCACAGTAGTTAGTTGTGTGCATCCTGTTGTAGACAGAGGATGGACATTAAAACACAAGTAAAGTGTGAAAGATATAGCAGCTATTCGTGCACATGTTTTGTTTTTTTTTTTAAAAAAAATAAGACAGGAAGGAGTGGAAGTTATTTGGACTGCTCCAGCATTATAGTTTATTGAGTGTTAGGGTGAAATTAAATAAAACTAATTCCAAAAATTGGATAACATGTATTGCTGGTTGTTTGATTTCTCATAGCAGTGTTCTCTAAGGGGAAATGGTAACAATATTTTATAAATAAAAGTTAACTTAGCATTGAAAAACAGATGTTCTTGCAGTATCTGAATCAAAAGGGAAAACTGCACAAAAATATAGATTCAAGTTTATGGGGCTGTATTATTCTCTGAAACAGGCATGCACCAGGGTCAATATAAAGTGCGACCCCTTTAAGCCTTCAGCTTCCAGGCATAAGGAAATATAGTTTTCACTGGAATAGCATCTCTTTCCTTTTGGCCTTGGTGTCTGAAAAGGTTTCTAGGGAAAAAAAGGAGCATAATGAATATTTCACAATGGGCAATTTTTGTAGCATTTTGAAATTGAGAAGAGTTAGATACTGCACCAATGTCTGTTTTTCAGTGGTAAACTTATTGTATCAATTTACTCAAAGATGCTCATATTTCTTAAAGGTTGCAATGCAGAAATGAACACTGCAAACATGACCTTGTGTGAAATATACTGTAACAAAACCGATTTTTTTTTCTTTTTTTTGTTTTCCATTTACTAGGCGAGTGAGCCAGTCAGACCCGGCGTAGCCATGACCGACCTTGCCACCGGGCTGTACGCGTACGGAGCCATTATGGCCGGTTTGCTCCAGAGGTATAAGACGGGCAAAGGGATGCACGTTGACTGTAATCTCTTGTCATCTCAGGTAGGATTTTAGGGAACAGGTTACTGGTAGTTTCTTCAATCTCTCTGAATTAAAAAAAAAAAAAATCAATTGCATAAATATATGACCCTAAAAATACTATTTTGACACTACTGTAAGAAATGAGGGCTTGGCAGTGGGTAATATCTTGACTAGAGGGTATTTTTGCACAAAATCACCAGTGTATTAAAGTAATTTAAAGGCAAAATTGAGCTTCTGATTTAGATAATTAAACAATAAAGGAAGTGCAGAAGTGCAGTGTCTAGCAAGCTGAAAAAGGTCAAGTATTTTGAGTATGAAGATATTGCTATATATTATGAATTATTATGAATAATGAGATCTTGTTATGAGACAATATAGAAGTTGTGTCAGAAGATTTAAATGCCATTGCTACAATGCTTCACACTTCATTAAAGAAAATAGTGTTGCTATTAGCTGCAGATGATCAGATTCTATATTCTCCCACTGATGTAGATACATGCATAGAGCAACAGGCAATGCAGTACCTAAGCATTTTTGTGCACGTGAAAAAAGTCATATACAAACTGCACGCAGTACTAATCAGATTTCATACAATGCTCCATTTTTTCTTCTCTGTTTACTTGCATATGTGCTCATATTGCTCTTAATTTCTGTAACTCATAATACCTGTGAGTGCAGCTGGGAGGTGATACAGCTCCCGCTGCGCAACCTGCTCTAAATTGACTACTTTATGAGCCTGCAGTCAGAGCAGAGGCTGGTCCCTTCCAGTTTATATTATTGTATGTTTTTATTGTATGACCATGATCCGTGATACTTGTAAGGTTTCTGATGTTTAATGCCTCCTGAAATCAGATGTGGAGAGAAGGGAAAGTCCTTGCCCCAGTCAATAAAGAGTTTTATTTGCCTGAGAAATGCTTGTAATAACTGAACTTTCCATGATGTGTGTTTACTTATAACTGTGGTGCCTGTTGCAAAATGTTCTAAACACTTCAGAAAAGTTACAGTTTCATTTCATAAGGCAATATTGATGACTTTGACCATGCTAAAAAACAAACAAAAACCAGCAAAAAAATCCTATGTTAAAGTACTTAAATGATTGGAAGTCACTTTAAAACATGCTTGTTTATTTTATCCCAAAAAAGTAGCATATACATATCTGTGCTGTATCTGTGCTACTGCTTTTCCCTATTCCATGTAAAGAAATTCACAGGAGTCTATTTTTTGGTAGGGGCCATACTTTTGATATTAATTTTGTGCACACATACACTAGTAATGGTGGTGTAAGATCATCGATCTGAATTCAACTGGCAATGAGAAAGACCTGGAGCTTTTGAAGAAATTTCACCCTGCCTGGGAGGTTTGTTTACTAGTTAATCATGTTGTGTAGAATAAGTATTTGCTAAGTGAAAATACATTTTCTATAATGTTATTTTTAGAACATCTTTCAAAAACATCTCCTTTGAATTTTATGCATCAAATATTTCTTCCTATATGCTTATAGTAACTTATTCATAGTAGTTTTCTTCTCCCACAACAAAACAGAATTCTAGGATTTTATTGACCAGAGATACAGTGACCACTAGGATGTGGTTTTGCAGTGAACACTAACTTTCTGTATCTCTCATCTATAAACTTTTAACCCATGCCATACAATTCCTTTGAATTTTTTTCTTTACTTGTAGATGATTTACAGTCATCTGCTACAGACCTTTCAGCGTCAGCATCTAAATAGTGTCCTTTAGATGATGCTAGTAAATAAGAAGGAAGTGGGTTTGGGATTTGGTTCCAATTATGCAATTGTGCTTATTCTTCTGTTGTGGCTTAAAAAAAAAATCCCTTGGAAGTTTTAATATCCTTCCTGTATTTAATTACAACCAGTTCCAACAATTACTGTAATATGTTGGTTTGTTTTGGATTGGAGATCTGCAAGAAGTATTGTGCATTTAATATTTTTATGATTTTGCAATATATTTTTTCAGACAGGATTATGTGGTTAGTACTGTTTGTATTATGATTGTTCATTATCTTTCTGCTTCTTATTACTATTTTAGTTTATATTTGCTATTAAGTGCCCTGCATCTTCTCATAATTTTGAAGTGACCTTAAAACAAAAGAAAAAGGAAAAAAAAAAGGATTTTCTATACCTCATGTTTCTGCTTTAATTTTCAGTTAGTTTATTCGAATAATGATGAGGTGTAGAAGCTGTTAGTTTCTTAGATTCTGGCTTTCTTTTAACCCTAGCTCTTGGTGTTTAGTGCTCTTACCTATTAAAGGTGTTTCTAGTGGTGTCAGTAGGGCATATATAGTATCTTAGGATCCCTGAGGAGTTGAGAGAGTAGTAAGCTGTATGAGAAGTATCAGTCCTCAATATTTGCTAGCTGGCAATAAGGCCTCTGCTTTTTTTGTCCGGGCTGCTATTGCTTCTCTTGCTAACAAAGCTGAGCCTGAATGCGTCCTGGCTTCGCTCTCCTGTGTTGAGCTACTTCTGTCGTCAATTAGGGAAAGACTTGGAGGGAGATAGGAAAGAAAACTAAGCCTTTTTAATACACAGAAAGAATAAAACTATCGGGAGTGGCTAAGGAGAGGATTTGAAAACAAAAGGAGATATTTATTCTAATGAGTTTACTTAGATGACTTTTAAATATGAGTGTATTTCTGGAAAGAGAATCAAGATGTTTATTGTAGCTTATTATTAGTGCATCATAGTTTGAGATCATGCTGAGGATTAGGAGAAAAAGGATCACCTAAAGATCCAGAAGAAGTGATAATGATTTAAGCAACCAGTAGCTGTACAAGCACCTTTGGTGTAGCCTGTAGGGAAAGCTGACCTTTCCCTAAACTCTCTTAAAGGTCTTCCAGATTGGTCAACTGGATAGGACTTTTCAACTGTTCTTTTCACTATGCACTTTATATAAAAAGTGAGAGCAAGGGCTGTGACTCTATGGAAGAAACTTGAATATTATGTCATGGAAAATTTTAAGTAACAAATTTCCGTGTGTTCAACCTCTGGAAATCTAATAAACTCGTAATGTTAGTAAACCTGCAAATATGTTGGTTTTGGAGATGTTGATGGAATGCTAGCTAAGGCTTCAACAGTGATTTAATTTAATGGATTCAAAGAGTGCTGATACTAATTTCTCCATAGGTTATTATTTACAAAAAGGTGAAGTAAAGTATGAAGCTGAAACATGGACTAATGACTACTTTGGTGTGATAGAATAACACTGCCATGACCCAGGGTTGTTGCATATTGGTTTTATTCCATGCTGTGCTGTTTCCGGCTCATCAATTAAACTGCAGACCTTTCACATCCTGTGATTAGTTACAAATTATGCTGTGGCCATTCTAAGTGTATGTGTGTTCTAAAAAGGCCATTCTTTGCTCTAGTAGAATGCTTGAAGTTCTTTGCATGTGTAGAAGTCGCTCTAAAACCCTTGTCTGTGTTATTTGATAAACAATCTATTAAACCATTCAGACATTATTAAATAAGTGCAAGAATATATATTTTTAAATATAGTTCATCCTTTATGCATATGTTCCTACTGGAAAAGACTATAATTTGAGAATAATGTTTTATAGTATTAGAAAAGAATTGTATAACATATAGAAGACACCTCTTCTGGAGTTCATAAAGCTATATGAAATTGCAGAGCATAATGCATTTAATATTTTAGCAAATATATTTTCCTCCATAGCAAATAAAGACTTGAGGAAGTGACTGTAGAAGTGACACTTATAGGTAAGGTTGTCTCACAATGCTTGTTATCAGAATATGGTTTTAGTTATTTGTATTTTTGTCAATCTTTTCACTGTTTTGGTTGAAATTTCAGTGTCATGTAGTTATAAGAAACTGATTTGCATCCGAAGTTAATTGAAAGGGATTCATCTGTTTCTGGGAGCAAGTTATGGGAACATACTTTGCTCGATTTTTAAAACATCTTTTAGCGAGAAGTGCAATGTATTCAATTGTTTGGAGGAAAAACCTGAACTTTGCTAGATGAGTTGCCCTTGTTTTATCTTTTGAAAGGAATAGCATGACTGGAGTATGACTTGCATGAAGTGTGTAAAGGCGAAGACGGTCCTTTGGAGACTTGATATTTAGGCCGTGTATTCAACAAGAAGTTAAAACTATTAAATAAGCAAATAATAATTTAATAATATTAAAAGGATTTAATATTGAATTCTGACTAATTATGAGTCAGAAGTTCAGAAAAAGGACCATGTAGCTGAAACAAGTACATAAGTAAATTCACTGTGCTGAGATTTCCCCAGAGTATATAGATAACTTTCTGAAATCTGGAATTCTTGACATAATACGTTTTTAAACTTTAACCCTCTCTTTAATAGTTTTTTGTTGTTAAGTGACTAATTCCTTTAAGTTGCTACTGGGAATGTTAAATTAAGCTCTAAACAAAAACAAAATTTTCAGAGTTTTGAAGTGATGTATTTATGCCTTCAGAAAAAAAAATAGTATTGTATTAATAAGATGTGATTGATTCTTCATTCAAAAGTAGGTTTCTTTCTTCAACCAGACTTCATTTAGCAGAGATCATTCTACTGTTTCATGGCAGTGCTGTCTAATAGATGAGGCATTAGACTCATCTATTTTTTTGATGATTTTTAATGATATTTCACCTAAAAACAAAGGAAAAAGTTGAATTTTAGGTGGACACTAAAGGAATGGGAGCCACAGGACTAGCCAATTCTTTTGTCATGTAACTGTATTCTGAATAAAATATGTATTTTGGATTTTAATTGTCTTGTATCTGCCAGTTGCATCAAGTTGTTGCAAGTTGCATCTGTCAGTTACATCTACCAGTTTCATACTTCAATCCTTGATGCTAAAGTTGCAGAAGGATGGAAGTGTTTACCTTTTTTAAGCCCTAAATAGCTCATGTAAATGAATGTTATACATGGATTAGCTGCCTTTTAGCTGCCTCCTTTTTTGGTAGCTGTTTTCCACAGAACTCCCCCAAAGTTGTTAGTAGTTCTGTTTTGTGTGTGCCTTATGTCTATTTAAAGGTGGTTCAGTGTATCTACATTAATACCTGCTTAGTGTCTGGTGTTCTTCTAGCCCTAAAACAGGACATAATGCAAGACCCCTTCTCCATTTGTAGTTATTTGTCATTAAAGACTATTTTTATCCTGAGAAGATTGTGTTTGTGGCTGGAATTTCACCATTTGCTCTTCACTTAAATGCTAAAAGTTGTGTTTTGTGCAAGGTGAGAGCCCTCCCTTGGGGTTTACAGAGCAGGAAACTGCATCCCTGTGAGCAAAGCCCCTTTCCCCAGAGCGCAATGCTGATAATGTGGTCACTGCTGCTTGGCACTAGGGCTCTGGGCTCTATCACAGCAAGCCCAGGCCACCTCGTTAGTAGCCTCACTTTCCCAGTAGCTTTTGTAGATATCTTCAAAGCCATTCATGGAGCAGCACTTGTGACATAACGCAAAACACACCAAGCTACCTGTAGGAGACTATTAAGGACTTGATTCTCCTCTCATTAAATGCTATGGCTAAACTTGTTTGACTTCAGCTGGAAGAGGATATTCAAAAATAACTATTTTTGAATCTTTCTTTTATTCTTTAAGAGACCACTCTTCCCTCTCTTCAAAATGGCCAAGGGTCACCCTGTGCACCTGCATGCAGCAGCAGATACAAAGAAGGGAGAGGAGGGCTCCTTGTTTCCTGGCTCCCAAAGCAAAACTACTGTTGAACCTGAGTGGTGACTTATGGGATCAAAATGTGTTGATTGCAACCTGAAAAAAAGACATGTAATGCACAGAAAGAGTATAATTGAAAGGTTATTGGTCTCTACATGACAAAAGGCACTGAAATTATTCAGGATGGTTTTTTCCTACTAACTTACAAGTTAATGCAATTAGTCCAATTGTGTGCTGTAAAGTTACCTGTGCTGTAGTAATATGTGCTTACTTTAAGAAAAAGTAAACAGAGAATGAATAAAAAGTATAAAATAATTTGGATAAAAGTCAAAGCCTGGAAAGGAGACATGACAGTGAAACAGACAGAAAATTGGAGAAAAAAGAAAAAAGCTAATGAAGATGTTTTCTCCTTTCCACCTCCTTGTCTCATTTTGTTTTTCATATGCACTTGTCGAGCCTGCACATAAGTGATTGATCGAGTCAGTGAATCCATTGTAATAAATTATGTTTGTACTACCTTGATAAAAATCTTTTGAAATTCAGTCTCTTTTCTTTGTCTGCTCACCTCCTGGCATTTAATATCGTGTTTCCCCATCTGTCTGATTCTGTCATAAGTCGAGCCTAATTTTTCAGATCTTAATGCAGCGCTCTCTTTGTTCTGGTTGAGGTCGGTATGTAAAGCAAATACTTGGTTTGGCCATCAACTGCAATATTGCAAAGGAATGTTAAGGTGTGTGTAGGCTTTCTTGATGTGAAATAAAGAATTGCTTATCTGCAGACACCTGATAGCACACATTTACAGTAGGTAGATCTGTCTCTGCAAGCAACTGTGTACAGAGATGTCTGTGTCATTGTATTGCATTTACTTTAATGTTACAAGTGCAAAGGTTACTTTTATGGATTTATGTCTTAATTAAAATGGAAACTAAAGAGTTGATATGGTTTCTGGAATGCAGTTTTAAATATAGGTAAAAAAATACTTAAGAGTATCTGTAATGATGTTATGTGATATTTTTGGCATGCTGCAATATAGTGTGTAGATGATATCTTTGGTGTGGGAGCAAAGAGAATGAGCAGATTGAGACTGGGAGATAGTCCTGGGACTGAGTGCCACACATTGATAGTACAGTGGAACTAGAATAAAGTCTTTAAGTCTGAATTCATTGGAGAGTTTTTAATAAAGGTGTAAGTTGCTAAAAACTTCACTCAACTAAATCATTTGGTACACAACGTAGAAGCTACTGAAATACTTTCTTACCTGTAGACAATAAAAGTTGATTTGCATAATAGTAATCAAAATAATAGTTTTTAGTTGGCTAATTGGACTTTATAAATAAGATGCTCAACTTGGAGAAGAATATCAAAGGAAATTGAAAGCCTTTTGCTCTGTACTTTATCAAAAAACTAATGTCAAAGAGTTTCAACAAGTTACCTATGTGTAGATTTTAAAGCAAACAAATGGCACATTGAATGATATGGAGTTGTGCTGCACAATAATCTGAATATCATCGAACTGAGGCCTCGATGCAGTCCAGGCAACTTGCAGTTTCAGGTACACTTGGTGTTGCGAAGCTCCTGGCCGCCCAGGCACCGGCTCCCTGTTGCCACTGACACAGAACAGAAGCTTTACTGGGCGGAGTCTAATAATCTAACTCAAGATCTAAATATTATATGTATTTATTTTATATATTTTTTATTTTACCTCAATAACACTTTTTAAGATTTCTGTTTCACCTGGGTTTTATTTCAGCATGTCCTTCTTAAAGTCAAGAACATTTCCTTCCAAAACTGAAAAGTTAGATGCATCTGTTTGACTGAAGGTGTCTTTTGTCTTTGTGTAAAATCCATTGTAGTAAATGCATCTGCCCATTAGTAAAATTGGCATGAAATAACCCCCTAATGTTAAAGAAATAAGCGACATAGAATAGCATCTAGCCATTAACATGGTAACAAATCCATCATAAATTCATAGCCATTTACTGTGATAGAAGCTGTATCAGTGTGTTGATGTGATCCTGAATTGAAAAATTTTATCAACACTGGGACTAGGGTACCTGTTGTGTGTAAATTATATGTATATACCTTTATGACTCATTAATTTCTATCTGAAATCATGCTGTATTTCATTCTCTGCTGCTGAGCAAGTTGTGACCCTAAAGGAAGAAGTCCAATCTACATAAAGCCCAAATTCATTTCCCTAATTGTGAGATTTTCCTGGGGATCTTATACTGAAATACAGATGTGATGTTGTTTAATATTTTAGCTACATGGGGTGATGCTGAAATACAATCAGGTGCAACTGAAATCAAAATACAAAGTGGTTTTCAACTGCGTGCAGGAATGTGGTATTATGGTGTTACGTATTGCTGTGCTTGTATATCAATAGGCAGGCTCTCTTTGTCACAGGTCATATTCTCGTTTGATCTGTATTTTCCTTTCTTCTTTTAATTTTTTTTTAAATTTTTCTGATGGACTAAACCAACATATCCGTGACTGGCACTTGCACATTCAAAACAAATATTTACCTGAAGTGACATGTTGATACTTCCTTTTCAGGATATGTGGAAAAAGGAAAAGAAAATGAAACAACGTCCTTTTTCTTCCCTAGAATTATTGATATAGCTCATTTATTGCTAGTAGGATCTGAATTAGTTGTTATGTTTCAGTATAAATTGGACTCATCTACTTGTATCTGTCTACTGACCTTTTTTTTGCATCTGGCAAATGTGCTGTGTCTAGATGCTTGGAGAGGCATGGCAGTAATAGCATACAAAGGAAGAGTAGCACCAACACCTTGATTAGTGTCCTGAATTTCTCCCTTCTGGGAGAGACATCTTTAAAAAAAAGAAAAAAAACAGAGAAAAGGGAGGGGAGGAAACAGATTTTTTTTGACAGGAAACAGTCGAGGCATCTTGTTTAAGCCAACGTACATAGTTGTGCTTGCTGTCAGAACTTGTTTAAAGCTGGTGTACAACAAACATGGTCCCTGCCGACTGGTGACAACCTGTTGTGGGAGATGCTGTGCTTCAGTGCAGTACTCGAGAGGCGCAGCCACAAACTGTTATCTCCCAAAGAAAGGAAAAATCTGCCATGTTTTCTAGCAGAACCTCTGATTTTCTACATGTCTGACTGCATCATAAATATTAACTTTTTTTCCCAAGCCATATTCTTGCTATTACAAAGTCTAGATGGTTTTTTACTTACTGCCTTCAGATTATAATTGCTAAATTTAATGTGCCATGTTTTTCACAAAATTAATCTTTCTAGGATTTTTGTTTTTCTGATAGTAACTTGATATCTCTCTATATTTTAATGGCAAACCATTTGTTGAGGGCTACTGCTTAATTAATATCACAGATCATGTGAGGAGCTAAAGAATTCTGAAATATTTTCTATAATTTATATGTATAGTGAGAATGTTAGGGAAAAAGAGAAAGATTTAAGTTTTGAAATTTAGGAAATATGAATTTTCACACAAATTCATCTAATGTCCTTTTGGACTTGCATGTTGCATACTTGTCTATGTATTCCATGCCATATTAGTTTTGTGAAAGCAAATGTTTTTAACTTTCGTATATAAAAGTGAATATGAATATACAGGAAACATGAAATAAGTTGCTTGAAGGTTGAACTTTCCTGAGCGCTTGTCCTTTTTCTCTCTTTGCAGGTTGCCTGTCTTAGTCACGTAGCAGCCAACTACCTTAACTGCAAACTCGAAGGCAAGCGCTGGGGTACAGCTCACGCGAGCATCGTGCCCTACCAGGTAAGCAGAAAGCAGCAGGCGGCTTTTGCTCTGGACACTCATCATTTTGTGGATGCAGAGACTGGGACCCGAGTCACCTCGTGCCGTGACCTGGATCTCTCGGGAATGGATCTGCCCAGGTAGCACAAAGCGCCCTTGTTCAGTGCCGCTCCTGCACTTTGCGGGATTCCTCGTCAGCGGGAGATTAGTAACAGGAGCCTGGGGGAGATCAAAGGTGTCGGCTGAAATTGGACGACTTGAAAGCTGGTGTGATGGCTGGCCTCTTCCTTACCTGGCAGAGAAACCAGACTGTTGCGTTCTTTCATTTTTCTTTTCTTTTTTTTTTAAAAAAAAATTTAAGGATTACCTGATTTTCATACCAGTTGTGAAGTTAACTTCTTTTGCTCCTCAGTTTTATGATTCTTCTTCTTATTTTTTTTTTTTTTTTTTTTTACCTCACAGGCCTCCAAAAATTGTGTAAGTGAGCATAAAGGTCTGCTAATTCTTATATATTTAATATTTTAACCTAAATTTGCCCTCTGAGATTGCTGAGACAATAGATGGGGGAGAGTGAACCAGACCACAGATTTGGAATACATAGTCTGCTACATCTAATGAGGGGTCAGAAATTCCTTAAATCACTATGACCCTTGTTGTAATTTAAGCACAGAAAACACAGAAAAAAAATTAATGGAAAGTGTAACTTAGGCTGATTAATAGGGCAAGCTCTTCTAGTATGTTTAGAAAATTTTCTTCCTTTTGAGCTAATCGTTTTGGTGTCTTAATGTCATGCTCATGTTTAGAGAGGATGAGAATAGCACCTGAATGTGCTTTGTTCTTCCTACTGCTAAACCTGTTGACCATCATGACGTTAAAGGATTTGCTGCCGTCGCTGACTCCCTGGGTTGTACTCCCTGCATTAGAATAAGGATTCTCCTTCCATGTTGTTATAATAATAGAAATATTATTTTAGTATTGTTATGGCTCATTTGTTAACATTAGAATAAGAATTCTCTTTCCTTACTATTATTTTATTAAAAATATTGGTGTTATGGCTCATTTGTTAACATTCTGTTGTTTAGCTTGGTTACCATTCTGATGCTAACTGTAAATGTTTTTTAAAGATTATTTTTCACTTTGGTAGCGTAAAGTATGCTTGGACTGCAAAGCTCTTTAAAAACTTGAAATAACTCTCCCTATTGCTATGATACTGCTTTTAGAGCCCTTTCTATAGCTCATTTGTTGTCTAGTTTACAGTAGGACTCTGAAACCTGACTTTCATCTCACATCCTAGTTACTTAATATATTGTTTTGCCTACTAAGTCAATATTGCAGTGCTTTCTCTTATGGATCGCAAGCTATTTGGGACAAATAAGCTGTAAGTCATTCAAATAAGAAAAATCGCATTTCACATAATTGTTTGAATATGATTCAGAGTAAATATGACAGATTTTTTTTTTGGTTGTTCTTAAGACCTAAACTTTCTGTTTTATTTCCTTTCTAGCTCTAGTGCTGTTTCATGCAGTCCACAGTGCATATGCAAATCTATTGTGATTTTTGTTTCATTGAGCTTCCTTTTTATAGCTTTGGTCAGAATATCTTTGCAAATGGCTCCATTTGTTTCTATTTACAGGGCCAAATTTTGCTGTGAGAACATCCCTCTAATTTCACTGAATTCCATATGGCTTCTTGATTGTAACTATCAGCATCATTTGGCCATGAAGCACTTTATTTTGAAACTGACCTTTTGTCTCTTTCATTGCATTTAAAAACATAGAAATTGAGCATTAGTGAATGCTTAGACTTTTTCTTTCCTGCAACTCTCTTTAGTTATAAACAGTGATAAACCAAGATACATGGCCTTTGTAAAAATCTATTGCTAGTCCAGGTAACAAGCCTATAATAAAAAAGGCACAAAGCTTGTCGCACATGGGCCTTCCATGTCTTCTAAAGGTTTCCTAAGCTAATAATGTGCATCCTCTGGCATAATCACCTGAACTGTCCAGGTTTCTGTTCTACTTGCTCATCACCAGTACCCAAAGGAAAGGGTTTGAGCTTCATTGCAGGACCCAGACTCTTCTATGGCAAGAGCTGTATATAGCAGTGTGCATAGGCATATCATCGGTTTTCAACAGCAGTGAACATATAGTGCACCTAAGAGAAAAAAACTCTGGATTCTAATACATATACATCACAAGTAAATTTTAGAGTGCTCGACACTTCTGATTTGAGTGTATCACCTTTTGAATCAGGGGAGTATAGTTTGAAAAGGTCACTGCTGTGATGGGACATAATAGAGGAATAGTTTCTTGTATGTAACCTGATCCTGGTTTGCCTAGTGTTTCAAAATTTGAAACTAAAATCTTGAGATCTTGGCTAAATTGTACAGGTAATTAGTGCAATAAGCTTTGATAATGAGCCACGACATCTAGCTACAGCCACTCCATGATTATCCAAAGGAGATCAGGGACTTAAAAGCATCTGGCTTATGTAATTATGCTGATAAGGAAAATCTTCTTATTTTACTGTTTTATTTGAGGTGATAAGGTCTTTCCTCATTTTCATGGTTTCACCAACATGGTTATCTTGCCTCCACCATGCTGGAAATCTTTTTCATCTTCCAGCTGGGCTGCCCAGAGCGGATATCCTTCTGAAGGAGTCTAGCATAACACGCACGTTTACAGGATATTTCCTGTGGCATCTTATCACCCTGCCATCAGCTGACAATTGGACAGCACTTTGCTCAAAATCCTGCTTTCAGAGGCAAACTTTCAGCTAAAAGGCTGCTTGCTTTTGGTCCTTCTTTCTATGAAAAGAAAAAATTATCTTGTGAGTACAATATTATTTCCTTTCCAAGCTTGTGTTTTAATATTCAAACTGGGATAAGGAGAATGAAGAGTTTTCAAACAAGCCGGTCAAAGGCTACCACTGTAGGTTCAGTTATTGAGCATCTTTTGGTGATCTTAAACTTTCTATTTTTTTCATTTTTTAAAACCGAAGAAGCAATTTTTCTCAAGGTTGGTTAGTGAAGATCTATTTTTTACAAATACATTATCACATAGCTTTTGTCTAGCTTCCCTTCAGCCCATGTTGTCTCCCTCTCTATACTGTAACATGACATTGATAGAGCATTCTTTGAGATTCTTGCAGTTCAATAGTTTGGTTTAGGAGTTTGATAGGTTTGGTTTAGTTGAATAATTTGGTTTAGGACATCTAGATTCAGGAAGGGCATCTTATTGCGTGACGCTCATCTACTTAATGCTTATCCAGACTTTTCACTGCCTTGGGGGCCCATTGCCCTAATACTGTTACTCTGAGCAGTAAGATATAGCTTCTCAAAGTATTATCCATTTCATAGTAAAATGAGATGTATTCACAGATGGATTGAATAAGAAAGCTTGTTCTCCCAAGCACTAAAGTGTGTCCACTGGATGTTTTCAGTTTTCAAAGAACAATTTGAGTATCCTCAAAATCTATGTTTTGACTTATTTGACATATACACAAATTCCCAGATCCCTCTGTGGCCCACTGCATGCCCTTGAACTATGATCTTTTCCAAATTAACTGCTTCCTTTTTCATCTTTGTCTTACAAGTCAGCAAGAAAGAGAGAAGCCAGAAAGGCCTTTGTCATCCTGGATTCCAGAAAACCGAGATAGAGGCAGTTTCCAGTGCTCTTATTTAGAACTGATGTCTTTTGCACGAGTTTCCATTTGTAGATTTCCTTACTGGATTCTTTGGAAAAGTCTTGCTGTGATATAGAATAACTACTGACTACAGGAATATTTTGGTGTTATCAGGATTGCAAGGGATCCTCGTTGCCTCCCTGCACTGTGCAAGGCATTGGATTGGCAAGGATTCTGTTTCCATGCCATTCGAGTGAATGAAAAGCTATAATAACTATTCCCCACTGGCCTGTAAGCATCTGTGGGATGCTGTGTAGATAAACTCCCCACTTATGAGGATGAGAACAAGCTGCAGATATTCCAAAGTGACAGCATTATTGCTGTCTTTCAGGTGATAGTCCTTCAATGAGATTTGAAGCCTCTCTCCTGGGCACAGAGGCCGTCTGGAAAGCAAATCAGCAGCAGGGCCTCGGGCAGCCTGGAGCAGGTGCTCTGTGCATAATGGAAAAGGTAGTTAAAACTTCATTCAAATGGATCCCATCCTCTCGCAGAAATAGCATTTTAAAGAAGCTGACCTTGTATCTGCATGGAATAAGCAACTTACCTATGAATGGCTACTTTCCAGACGCAAATGAAAAGCATTTTTAATTTGCAATCTAAAACTGTACATTTTTTTTTTGTTAGGGAAATTTTTCAGCTTTAAGATACTTTTCAGTGTTTTGCACTTTGAATTTGTAAAGCAGTTACAGATAATTGCAATGGTTGTTAACGGATGATAGCTGATAGTCAATGTTGTCTTGTGTTGGATCTCCAGGGAGATGTCATAAGACAACATTGGTTAAAAAAAATTGTGTTTTTTCCCAGAAAAATATATTAATAACTAATAATTTATCTGGTAAAGGTATTTTTTGATTAGTCCTAAAGCATGTTTGTGCCTTAAACTGTGCTTTTTACTATTGTTATGTAACAACACAGTGCAGCAACTTGGAAGCTAAAACATGATTCCGTAGTATGAAAAAGAAATTGCAAGTCCACGTGCAATATGCTACGCCCGATGACTCCTGATGTAATCACCCTGCATATATTAAAAGCGACTTGGCTCGCCATTCCAGCTAGAAACCCCTATAAAACACCATAATCCCTTAAGCATGGTGCTGTGCCAGCAGAACAAATCAGTTATTTCAGTTATCAGTTATTCGTAATGGGGAATAAACATAAAAGTTACCTTAAATGACTGAAATAAATGAGGGCTCCAGCAAGGTGTCCCCAGTCTCGGCCTCTTTTCAAAGCTTTAGCTATTTGAGAGTTGGAGGAACTGGGGTTTTATAGTTACTTGCTTTTATGATGATGGAGAGATTAAGGCATGTTCACATGATGATAATAAGTTCATGAGGTCAGAAAAAGGAATAAATAAAAACTTGGAAATTTTTTTTTTTAATTGATCTTCAAAAACTTGTTTTTTTTTTCCTGCGTGAAGCCTGTCACCCTTTTGGTTAGGGTATGTTGATTGTTATGTAAGAATACGGCCACTAGATGTCATTCATGTAATCTAGTTTTTGTTGCAGAATTGACTTCTAAGGAGCTATTTTGGATAGCGGGTACAGTATAAATTATCAGTATTAGCTGCTTTTATATATGCAAGGCTAGTGACATTGTAGCATGTTAAAATATAATATTCTGTTTGTCTGTGATGGGTCTGACTTGTGCTTTTAGTTTAAAACTTGTCTTCAGGTGTTTTTGCTACACTTGTTGCTTGAGCTGATGTGTTATATAAGACTGCCCATATGAGCTGTATATAGTCATTTCTGCAAAGATAGCCGTAAGTATAGAGTTAAGTATATAATGTTCCACAGGAAAGAAAAATTATCCTATAACTAGTATAATTCTGCTTGAAATGTGTTCTTTTCTGTGTTCTTTTCACTTCAAAAGGATTTTTTTTCAGAAAAGGTGCATAACTAATGGGGAAAGGCAGCTAAAATTTCATAAGCTTACACGAATGGATTCGTATGTGCGCAGACCTCTTAGCAGTAGACCTGAGCTGATAGCATTTGGCATGTGCTGCTTGAACTTGGTTAGTATCTGAGGCATTTGAAGCAGAATTGCTTTAATCAAGCTTAACTGAAGTGCCGTGTGTGTGTGGGTAAGTAAAGGAGCCCCTGCTCAGACAGGCTGGTAGGATCTATACAGGTGGGAGTGCATTAGCAAGGAGCGCTTGGGGCCCCTCTTTCTGTTAGATGGCGCCCGGGTTCCTGATTGCTGGAGAGCTTCTGGGGGGCCAATATCTGCACTCTCGTTGAAGAGCAACTACTGCAAGATTGGCCTGTGCTCCTTCCCGCTCTCAACTTGGAGTAGCTACAGTGAAACTGGAAGCCAGAGATCACAGCTTCCTCCAACCTCCCTTTCCCCTTCCATATGGAATAAACAATTTCTCTGCCCCGTGTAGTCAGCCAGAGGGCAGGATGGGGAAGTGATAATCCTCTTGGAATGAGCACTTGCTTGAAAAATGATAAATGTTACATTGCATGGGGATTAACACTTGCTTATGAACTTGCTTTTAATGGAGTGATGCTTCACTTTCAGCAAGGGGAAGGTTCGCTGTATTTGTAGACCTGATTAAGAACCTTTGCTGCTCTTCGGCAAAAAGGGATCCATCTGTGGCTGGGAATGTAATAGTGTTAGAAACTGTTTCATTTTTTTTGTGTGTGTAATCCTTAGGAATGTAGAAAACTTGTGTGTAGCATACCTTCCTTGGATCAAGGCTTGTTCCATGTGTCATTGCTATCTTCTTCCTTGTGCCATTATGAGAATTTAATCCCTGATCACATTCCATGGAGCTGGATGGTGGTGCATGATGTGAGCACTTCACCCCTATGAAACTCTAAAATGTGACCATTTGGAGCTGATTCAACTGAAGGGCTCTGTGAACCTCATTTATTCTCCTGCCTTTAGCATTGAGCGCTACTGAGTAAAGGTATCACATAGATGGGAGATGGGAGAATATTTCACTTCTGTAGAACCTGATTGCTGCTTTGTAGGATGGTCCTTCCTTTTCAGCAAGCTGACTTCATGCACATTCGTTTAGCAAGTTAATTCCTGAGCGCTGATGTGTCCCTGTGTGTTACTGTTTCTTGTAAAATACTGCAATGCTGCCATGATGCACTTATGTGCACTGTGATAGCAACTGCGCGCCTCCTTTGCGCAGACAGTTTAAAAGAATTTAATTGGAAGGATATCATCTTGGAAAGAGATGAGTGATTTAATAACTCCTGTTCTATTTTCAAAACTGATCTATGTGTTTAAGTGCAAGTCCCATTGTCTTGCAAAAATGCATTGACGTCTAACGTGCTGAATGTACTTTTGAAATGGGTCTTAAGTTGCACTGTTTTTTATTGTTGTTTCTCATGCCCTTTGCTATACTCTGATGTAGTGTTGTGTGATGCTGAAACAGTTATTTTTAACCAACAATCTCACTAATAAAACTTGATGTTAACAGGAATGAGAAATTATAATTAAGACTTGGTCTAAATTAAGACCCCATTAATAGCATAATAGTTTTGTTTTTCTTGCTTTTAAGATAAGTAGGATTTTTGCTGTACAAATTTAATTGACTTGCTTTGGCAATTGGGGGTGAAGCTGAGAGCTATGTATTTTAAAAACTACTTCTGTGTTTTGGTAAAACTCTTCTTGCTGATGGTCTCTTCAAAAGCTCTGTGTTCCCTAACTTGGAGCTTCTTTCTAGCAAGTTTTTACATATTTCAAGATAGTCTTGCTCCGCCGTAGCCTACTCTGTCTGTATTGTGTGAGGCCAGCTCATTCATTTTTTCCACATGAGTTATATGTTCTAAACCTCTTCTAATTTTTGTCTCTCTCTGTGACATGGTTTCCAGTTTCTTCATCTCTTGAAGACATGTATCTTGGTCTGGACAGAATATTTTAAGTGAGTTGGTTGTATTTATGACCAACATTCAGAGTTTCCATGTGTTTTTAAGGCACCTCAAAACAGCTTTCTTTTTTTCTTAACAGCATCACAGTGAAGTTGCTTCTCTTCAGATGTTCAGATTCAGGACTGTTAATCACCATGTGCCTGTAGGCCTAAGCATGAGTAACTAGCTGCAAGTGGAAAATTACTATTTTCTTGGGTATCTTTGCTTGTGTGCCCTGGTTTTGCTTTGCTCACTGAGGCTCATTTTACTGAACAGCTTGACTCATTCCTTCTCCCATGCAGGAGCGACCTCTTTGAGTTAGCAACAGCCCAGGCAGTTGTCTGAGCAGGATCTGAGCGTGATCAGTTGTCTGAGCATGAGCAAGCTTAGGGCACTTTCATTTGAACCTATTAATTAAACTTATCACTTTGGTTTTACAGTATTAGTCAACTTTCCTTTCCTGGCTGTCTGTAGGTACCTGAGCTCAGAGATTCCAAAGCTCTTGTCCAGCAAAAATATGGAAGAACCAACTTATATTTCACATTGTAGAAAACTTCCAGGGTGAAAAGCAGACACGAAGCTATCTGAGTAGAAAGGCTTATTTGTTAGATAAAAACAGACACAAGGTTAATCTTGACTTTGCTCTCCAGCTGGTTTGCAGTCAGCTAATATTAGTTGTGATTCTGCGTTATACCAATCCATTGTCATACTGAGTGGCTGTAATATCAACAAACAGCAAGTTGATGTGTTTCCAAGTAGAGAAGCATTAGCAGGGTCCATATAATGTATTTAAAAACATAGCATGAAGACAAGGAATATAAAATGTTACAAATACCAATATCAGTCAGCGCGATAACCTCTCTTCTAAACAGAGACAATTTTTGACCTTGTCAAATTTACCCTTGGGGTGTGTGGTTATGATAGCGGTTAGAGACTTTTGACCATGAACAGTCATTATAAAAAAGCAACAAAGCCTTTTGTAGGACACACCAGTAATTAACTTAGTTCATTGGAGTAGAGATTGCGTTTTCCTTTAGTGTGAGGCTTAAAATCAAACTCAGAGTCTGTTGTTCTAGGGCTTGCAAAACCCACAAATAATAATTTCTTACTCTTGGTACACATCCTTACTGTATGTTATTTTACTTTGGGTTTTTAAAAGTAGGATTCAATGCTTTGAAGTAATTCTAGGATTCTGTGTGATTTTCCTGTTGTTGTCTGTATTTAAAAACCCAGATTACATTTACTAAGTTGTCAAAGTTTGCAGATAACTTAGAATTAAAAATTGCCTTCATTTCACTATAGGAATTGCAAAAGATTCTGGCAGTTGTTTAGGACCTACAATGTTTACCTCAGTATTTAATCTATAAAAGAGACAGAGGTGCATGGGAAGCTGGTTCGTTTAAGAAAAAATTATTAATGGATCCCCATTAGCACTTGTGTATTGTTGTTATCTTTTCAATGTTTTCTTTTCAAACCCTTCAGAGATTCTTAAGTAACTTTATTTCCTGGCATGGTTGTGAGTAATAAGGAGGACAAAATCACTGAACGTGCTCGTACTTTCTCAAGTGCCAGGTGCTGAAAGCAAGTGACAAGGTAGCTGGTTTTTACAGTGCTTTTCTGTGCATTTTGTAGGAGCTTCTCTGAACGTTAATCCTGTACACTTCTGTGAGATTTAAAACAGCAAAATACGGATGGTGTCTGTGTGTGTGTGTGTGTGTGTGTGTGTGTGTGTGTGTGTGTGTGTGTGTGTGTGTGTGTGTAGGGGTGGGGGCAAGAGTTTGGATTGAAACTTGGGAATGTAAGTCTTTGCTTGCAAAACAGTTGTAGCATTTCTGTTTCTGGTGCTTGTTGCAACCTCATTTAATGTCATGCTGCTGGTTTTGGTGCAACAAATGCCAGGTTGTAGCAAGTACCAGATAATGGTATCTCTGCTGCTGTGTTTCTTGTCACATTTAATTAAGACTTTACTCCTAGTGTTTCACAGTCTCTGTAGCTTGCGGAATTGTGTGTTTCTCCTTCATCTGTAACAAGGAGTTAACTTTTTCTTTCTACTTTTCTCGTGTTTGGTCTATAGTTAAATAGTAAGCTTTGAAAGAGATTATTCCTGCCTTTCAGGGTATGATTGAACAGCATTGCGTAAAAGTACGTGAGCTAGCAATGGTTCTGGAAGCAGGGAACAATCCTATAAAAATAGCCTTGGATGAGGCTATCCCTGCTCAATGTAGGATCATCCTTAATAGCGCTGCACACTGCAGGTATTTGCCTGATTTGTTCTGGGTCTCTACAACTCCCCAGGCAATTTATTTTAGTGCTTCACTATTTGTTATCTCCATGGTACACGAGGAAGTCTGTTTAAATTACAGCAGGGAGGAGTCAGATCAGACTCTAAGAAAAACTTTCTGACAGAGAAAACAGGTCCCTTCCTTGTTTCAGTAGTCTTTTATGTCCTTATGGCTGTTATGCCCCATCTCAGTCTCCCGTAGGCTAAATGGTCCCGCTTTGCTAAGTCTGGCCCAGAGATCATGTTTCCCAGGCCATTTCCTGAACACTTTTAGTTCAGTCTGTCCAGTACTCACAGTTCTTTCCTAGCAGAAAATTTGGTAAGCATCTTCTCTAGTGTCTAGATTGACGTTGAATGAAAATATTCAAAGGAGCCATAATGTGGTTCATGAAAAGAACCACAGAACACCATTCTTTCATGTTGACCATTCAATCATTAGAAACTACTTGAGGTGAAGTCCAACCCGTTGGTAACTCTGGTTCTCATATGGCCCCTATCTCCCTCCTCACTGTGTTCTGCTGTTCACAGCAGGTCAATTTATTTGTTCTTTACAACTACATATTAGCTGCTACTTTTCTTCTACTACTATGCTGCTTTGGGGGGAGTAAGTGTGTTTTTCTTTAAATGCTGCCACATAATCCGCTTGATTATTTGTTACGCTCTTTTCCAGGAATTAAAGCTGGTGATTCATAGTTTTTTTAGCTCTGTTGTTGTTGTTTTGCTTGCTTGTAAGGCAGTCACCTCATTTACCCATTTCTCGACTCTGGCATCTCCCTGCCTCCCAAGTTCGCAAAGGAAAAGGCTCATGCGCAGCTCCCTCAAACCGCGGTGTGAGGGGGCCGAAGGAAAGTTCAGCGGATGAAAAAAATTTGAAAGCGTAGGATTGAAGAGTAGGAGTGCTCTCAAACACAGTTTTCCATAGTCTGCACTAAGTCATTGCCACATCTTGCCACAGTGCTGGGCTACTGCGTCTTTGGTAATGAGTTCACTGAGTAGATGTTTGCGTAGCGCATGATTGAGTCAGCAGGTGTTGCTTTAACGGGAGCTACAAGCAGTGATAATAGTGTTAAGCTAGGACTTATTAGGCAGGCCCTATTGGTGAAGATGGTCTCTGCTTGTGGTCCTTCACAGGAGTCGAGAAGGTCATGAGTTAATTGCAAATGTCATTGATTACTGAGCAAAGGGCCTTCACAAGACTTAAATCGTCACTCGATCTAATTTCATCCTTTAAAACTAGAATTTATGACTTGAGCATGCAAGACTTAACAATAAACTTCTGTGCTATTGTTCATGAATTTCACCCCTATGGAAAAAGAAGTTAAAAAGTCCCTTCTTGAGGGATGTGCAGTTGACAACTTTTAAGCAAAATAATAATAATAAAAATGGAGAACCTAAGTAGATATGAAATAATGCATTTTCTATCACAGAATTACAGAATGTTCAAGGTTGGAAGGGACATCTAGAGATTGTCTAGTCCAACGTCCTGCTCCAGCAGGGACACCCAGAGCACGGGGCACAGGGCGGCATCCAGGCGGGTTTGGAAGATCTCCAGAGAAGG